>JALKBU010000063.1:0-97597 GCA_023091735.1 Trichomonas tenax | reverse complement strand
GAATATAATATATTATAATGAGTAAAGCACATCATGGGAAATCAATGTTTTTGATGCAAGATATATCTAATATTTTAATGAAATATAGACTTTGTTAGCTAATTCTTTAATATATCATGCACAACAGGATTTTGCACATTATCATTCAATAACTTAGCAAAAAGTTAATCAAGTGAGTTAAAAAACGAGTTTTGCCGACTTTGCTTATAAAAATTTAATTGCCCATTTTTCATGTCTTTTCAAAAACCGAGAAGTCGTTATCATTATTTTCAGTAATACATGGAAAATTATTCCACCTACTACTATACCGAATTTTGAAAGAAAAATTTTCCCATTGAATTCAAAACTTTGTATTAATGCCGTACATAGATCTGTTAGTCGAACAAACATGTGATATGTTAAATCAAGATTTGACCCTTTTATGAGTCCAAAATTTTGATTTTTAAACGATCTCTCATAAATTTCTTGACACATCACAAATTTCTTGACATGTTTATTTTTGCAAAAATGATACTCAACATTATAATATTCTTTAGAAGGTACAATAAACATGCCCATGGTATTGGAAATGAACCTATAAAACTAATTTATCCAGATGACAAAGAAAGAAATGTATCATTAAATTTCATGGTTGATGAAAGTCTCTGCTAGTGTACTAATAATAAGAAATGGTGATTGTTGTACAGTTCTGATAGATTTATACTGGAAGAATCGATATATCCTGTTAATGGATCATATCATATCAGTACTTTTCAAAATTACAAAATCAAATCAATCAAAGATATGGGTAAATCATATTACACGCCATTTGTATGCAATAAAGAATATTCCAAATATTCCATTGATTACATAGTGTTGTATCAGCCAAATATCAGTGTTCAAGCACATAAGAAAAATTTCACGAAGAATGAAATAATTAAAATTCATGGGAATTTGACAGATTGGGATAGTTCTCAAGGAAATATAACAGTTCTTTTGAACAACGTTAATGCTACATATTTAATTGTTGACAAAAATATAAGCGCTGATGATGTTGCTTTTGAAAGTGAACTATCATTAAATAATACTAGAATAGGTGAAAACTCGATAATAATCATCGCAACAGACACTAATGAACTTTCATCAAATATAACAATTCACTTCGTTATTGAATATATTAAACCTGATTTAACATCATCAAGCATCTCAGACTCAATCTATATTGGTGATTGTTTGAATATTAAAGGAACAATTGAAGATCTCGACGAAGATAACTTTATCCAAATTCATGACTCAATAAATGATGAAAATACATGGAAAATAGGTCAGAAAGTCAACAGTAATGGAAGCAATATCTTTCCATTCGATTTTGAAATCCATTTAGATCCAAATTTGGAAGAAGGAGATCATTTCATCAAAATTAAGAGTGTCGATAGAGATAATATCGTATCTGATGTTTTGATAACCAAAAGATTCACAATAATGAAGAAACTAACACCATAACCTTCACCCAATCCCACAATGATAAAGAGTCCAATACCATTACCATCACAAAATCTAACAATTATATGGACTTATGTTAATGATGTTAGAACTTTTGTGATGGAAAATATTGGTGATATAACAATTAGAAATATAACTGAAACCAAAGATTTGGATTTATCTTTATCTCCAACAACTTTGATAATCATTGTTATCAGTGGTTTAGCTGGTTTCTACAGTGTTGTATTCATTGGATTGTTTCTTTATAGAAGATCTTGCAACAATGAAAAAAAAAAACAACTGATGTTTCACCACTCGAAGATGATATTGAAGAAACGAATCCTAGAGATGTGATAATAGTTGTTGAACTTTCGGATCAACAGCCTATCACTTTTGACAGCACAGCATTGCCTAATTACAAGCAAGAAGATATTGATTTTATGCTTGGTTCTGATTTTTAATTAAGCTAATTTTTAGTTGTTATAAAACATATTGTAATAATTGTAAATGCAAAATCCAATAATTAATCATATATTTATATATGTGTAGCGATAAGAACACAAAAGAAAACTTTTCATCATCAATATAAAAATCTGATATATTTATGTTTTAAAAACTTATTTTGCTTTTATGAAAGCTATATATAACAGAATGCTTATATATTGCTGCTTTCAAGGTATCTTAAAATCGAATTTATCATGTTTGCATCAAAAGAGATGAATCAGATACATGATTCACAATTCTTAGTTTATTAATGTATAGCATTAAAGTTATGTTTAATAAATATTATTAGTTATCACCCTAGAAATGAGAAATATAAATTTTCAAAATAATAAAAACAATATAAAATGAAATACCTAGGAAAAATATTGATAAAATCAAGAGAAATGATTATATAACTTAACAAGTCCAAGGTTCATTGAAATTTAGGTCAATTTTTTTTTAATTTTTCGAATTTTAAAACGTTCACTCTATAAAAAAACAAAATGAATGAAGAAATCTTCGCGATAATGGAGCAACTGAAGATGTTCGAGTACTCTTCGGAGACGCTTGATATCATTTCTCACGGCGAGATCGGCGAACCTGATACATTTATGGAGAATTCGATTAACGCAGCAAACGAAGACCCTTCATTGATCACACAACTCAGCGATTCGATTCTAAAACTTTCAGAAAACAAGTACGAGGAACAGTTTTGGGATGCAATGACAGAGGAAGGAAAATCTCCTCAAATCTTCCAAGTTTTATGCGCAGCATTGATCACTCAGGACGGAGAACTTCGCAAAAACGGCTCTATTTTGTATGCAAGGCTTCTAACACTCGTTTCTATTAAGAACATTTTTAATCCAATTCTTTTTAACACACTTCTGACAATTATGATAAATGCAACACAAATAATAGAAGGAGGAAAAGCACCCTCTGACTCAGAAAACGAAACATTACTTTTATCAATTACGTTACTTAAGATTCTCTCGAAAGCAATTTGTCCACAGTTCATTGAGTATATCCAAATTGATGGCCTTATTGCGCTGACTGAACTTGCGTTTAAATTATCATGTACATACACTGAAGAATTCGACGAATTCACTAGAATGATGATTCCCGTGACGAAAGACTTTTTAGAGATTGCATCAATCGATTACCTCGAATATGTCCTTCCTTATCTTGTCAACGCTTTGTTGCTGGAGTTTCTTCCTGCGAATAGAAAAATCACACAAAGAGTTTCGAAATGCAGAGAGACATTTCTCTTCTATGCATGCGACAAACTACAGAGACGTCCATCGCTTCTTTTGCTCACTATAAAGCACCTCTTAATGAGATCATCGGACCGCGCAACAACACGCGAAAACGCATGTTATTGCGTCCATTTCTTGTATTCATATCTTCACGACAAAGAGCCTTTATACAAATTCCTTGTTAACATGCTTCGTTCTAACAAATCTAACTATAGAACACTGGCTCTGGATGTCGTTAGAACGTTCCTTGAATCACCACAAACATTAGAAAACATGTCTCCCCAAACAATTGTTTCACTCACGCAAACACTTTTCATGGGTGTTAATGACTCCGTTGCTGGTGTTAGAGCGACAACACTTGATACAATCGCATCAATTATCTCCGTTCTTCCAACAATTCCTAATCGTAATGAAGTAGAGCGTTCCATTGGTCTTCCAGACACACTTTTAGAAAAGCTTGAGCGCAGGATTGTTGATGAGAAGCTTGTTGTCCGCAAAGCTGCACTTCGCTGCATTAAAAGCCTTTTGCCATTAATGTCACGCGATCCTTATGCCGTCATCAAACTCATTGCTGATAGAACTCGTGATCATTCTATTTCACTGCGCCAAGAAGCAGCCAAAGTTTTGACATCATGCGTTAATACAATGAGAGAGATTCGCGGATATTCGATCTGGTTTGATTCCATTCTTCCTCTCTGCATGGATGTTGACAGCAAAACGCAACTTCTTGCTTTAAGCATTTTAGAAAAGAACTTCTTGTCGGTCATCGCAAGCGATGATGGTTGTATAATGGCTGATAGTCTTGATCCGATCCACATGGATTTGATGAGCAGAGTCATTCCTGTCTTTAAGCAGTGCAGCACAAACTTGCAGCCTTTCTGTCGCGGAGTTCAAAAATTACTTGAAGCAGACACATCAAAAAACATTTGGGGAATCGCAACATTTTTGATGTCAGAGACTCCAGAGCACTTTAATACGAAGAAATTAGTTGAAATGTGGCCATCAAGAAATCAATATCCAATCGAATATTACAAGCTCATTTCTACAAGCAAAGCAAAGAGCGAAGATATCTATAATGATTCTTTGGAAACGCTCAAGAACATTGCATCATTTAAACGCGAAAAACACCCAGAAGATGTTTTCTCATGGATACATTCGCTTGTTGGCATTGTTAGAAACATGGGAGAGAACAGCGGAGAAGAATTCACTACAATCCTTCAACAAATCAACGAGCGAATCAATATGTTTGCTGAAGATGAACGCTCTAATTCACGTGACTTGGAAAAGATGGCTCCATCGATATTCCTCCTAGGTGAGGTGATGAGAGATGTTCAGGGAATTAGAAACTATGATTTCACTGGCTGTCAGTTGCTCATTGCAGAGGCACTTCCAAATGGTGTTGTTGTCCCTCAGAAGGTCAGATCCATCGCAACAATCACTCTTGGCAAGTTGTGCCTCGTTAGACGTGATATATCATCAAGTTTCGTTGCTGCATTCGCTAAGCAGCTTCGTTCATCTGATGATCCAGTCGTTAAGTGCAACTGTTTGATTGTTTTGTGCGATTTGTGCGTTGAATACACGAGTACTGTTGATCCATATGTCCAGGAAATGACTCTTTGTTTCGTTGACAAATATCCAGTTGTTAGGCGCCAAGCTTTATTGATTTTGACACGTTTAATTACAGAAGAATTCATTAAGATGCGTCTGCTGATGTTCTTCAGGTTCATTTCAGCTTTAACTGATGCAAACAGAGAAGTTTCACGCTTTGCAAAGTCCTGTCTCTTCGATGTTCTTCACAGAAAGAATCCGAAGCTTTTAGTTCAAAACATCATCGATTGCATTTACTACTTCAATGAGATGATTGATCCAGCAACAATCAGCGAGAATCCTGACTTCCACAACAGCTTCCGCATCAAAGATATTAAAACAAGACGTCGTGCATTCCTTTCTATCATATCTCACATGCCTGATGATCAGCTGTTCGATGTTATCATGACTTTGTGCACTAAAGTCCTTCAGCGCTTTGTTGATGAAAAGATTGACCTCAAGGAAGGTGAAGGACTGCTTTCTGACACAATCTTCTGCATGATTAGAATCGAGGATCAAATGGAAGCAATTAATGTCAACGAAGCATCAATCGATGATCCAACAGGTGTTGCTGTCATGGAGCAAAGCAGGAAGTTCCTTGTAATTCTCCACAACCAGCTCATCGATAAGTTGCTTCCAACACTTAACGAAATGAACAAACTCCTCAGAGCAAAGAACTCACCACTTCAATCGGAGTTGAGAATTTTCTTCAGAAAACTCTGCGAGAAGAATGGAGAATTGATCGAAGAGTTAAGAAGAAAGGAGCCAATCCTCGCAGCAGAAATCGAGCATGATCTTGCTGCATCCAGAACACCACTCACGAAAGAGGAAGAAGAGGAATCAGAAGAAATCACACTAATACAGACACCGCTTATGCCATTCAAGTCTCCTCTACTTTCGAGAATCATCAAAACACCACACATGACACTCGTCACCGCCAGTGCGAACGCATCACCAATGTCTGTTGTTCCACAGAGAGAAATATTAGACCCGACAAGGAAGAGAGTACCAATACCTTTCAACTTGGACGAAGAGTAATTTGTTATATTTTTATAATTTTTTGTTTTATGCTATGAAAAAATTAGATATTAAAAATAGATTTTGCCTTTATACAGCTTTTATTGCAAAACTTCAATTATCTGATCTTTTATTTGCATATACTTTAATCTATTCTTTCATATCAAGTTTGAAAATAACAAAAAAAATAAAAAGCTCGGTCATCGGGAATCGAACCCGGATCAAAAGAACGACAATCTTACATGATAACCATTACACTATGACCGAAATACATCTTTATTGTCTGTATTAGAATATATTAGCAATAGAATCAACTCAAAGAATTAATAATAATGAACTACAATCATGCGGAGACAAATATAGCGGTGTTTTTATGATACACTCTATATATTTTATTCAACATCCTTCTTTTCCTCAGTCTTTTCTTCGACTTTTTCTTCAGTTTTCTCTTCAGCCTTTTCCTCTGTCTTTTGTTCAGTCTTTGGCTGTTCTTCCTTCTTCTCACGAACAACAAGGTCTCTGATTGGCAAGAATTCTGGCTTAAGATCCATGTGCTTCTTATCAAATCCATAAGAATCACGCTTATTTCTAAGAATTCCCTCCTTAACAAGCTGCTTTACTGTGTCCTTGAGCAACTGCTTATATTTTGGATGATCGCCAAATTTGAAGTAGTCGAAAAAGTATGCCAATATAGCGTTCATGCTAACTAGTGGAGTTTCCTCCTGCATTCTTGCAGCGATAGCTTCGCAAACGATTTGGCGGTAAGTTAAGCCTGATTCCTCATCGCGTGTGAGTGTTTTGTCAGCAAGAGCCTTCTCTTTAGCGAGTTTTCTATCAGCTGCTTCTTTTTCAGCTTGTGCGATCATTCTTTCTTGTTCCTTTCTAAGTTTTTCTTCCTCCATCGCCTTCATCTGAGCTTTCATCTTTGCTTCGTGTTCGATGAGGAACTTGTTTCTAACATATGGCTCTTTTACACGATGTGCAGCTTCTTCTATTCTTTGTTTCTTTGTTTTGCGATTTAATTTCTTTCTCTCTGCCTTAGTAAGCTTCTTTTCTTCAACTTGCTCCGGAACCTCAGCTTTCACTTCGTTGGGTTCTGTGCTCATTTTTAATATTTGAGACACAAGCTTTTTTACATGTCAAATAAAAATTTACATAGCATTTATTTGTCAAATGATTTCTATAAAGTCGATAAAATAGCCTGTAGAAAAGGAGGGTAACTCCCCTTCTTTCAGGAAACAGTCCCCAATCTTTGGGATGTAGCTCCAGGTGTCCCACCCAAGTAATTTATGAACGGGGGTCGAGGAAAAAGAAATTACCAATCTTGCTGTAAATAATATCGAAATTTTAAATGCAATCAAAACACGGAAATACACACTCAGCTTGATATACTTTACATGCTTATATGTACCATCCATAAGAAATCCTTTAATAATGAATTATTATATGTAATATAGGGTGTCGAGAAAATACTTTAGCATCTCAAGTTAGGAGATAGATGGGAACAAGCTGAGCACATATAAAAATCTTTGCCGATGATAACCTCCTTCATTTTTAATATCATACCTATATGTAACACCTGCATTGAGTTATAACCCGTTTTTTAGCTCCGAGACCAAAATTCGTTTAAAATTTCCGTACGTTTAGATCATTTTTTAATGGATTTGCAATATTTGGTCTTTTGTCAGGCCAACTTTGATAGATTATGAGAAAATAGCATAGAAATATTTAAGTACTCTTCGAGCAAGACTACACCATAGATTTTCGTATCATTCTCTATCGCAACCATTAAGTTGGCCAAAGTAAGATCCATGCGTGCGAAATTTTATATCAAAATCAAGAATTTTTGGAATGTTGTGCATAGATTTCTATATCAGTCATGTTCAGCAATTTTGTTCTATGCAGATGATAAAAGGCACAATCGCACCCAATATCTGCTAACCTGTGTGTCATTAATGCATTATGATCCATCTGAACATGGCAAAATTACGATGGGTGCCGCATGCTCATTTTTTCAGTTCTAAAACATTTGCTCAACTTTTGTCATATTCTGATGTACTTTAATTCCTTCCTACTTCGGTCTCATTTCATTCATCAACAACCATGTGTCGTAATTGATAATTACATACTTTTAATGAACGAAATGGGCTTAGCCACCCATTACGCAATTACAAAATTTTTCCGCGAAAAACTCCTATCTTCGATATTTTGATGTCTAGAAGGACATCAATTGTAAATATCATTAAGAGAGGCCGGAAGTTAAATAATATGTGCTTCAAACATTCCATATAGGAAGAAATCAAATGTTTGCAATTTGGATTAGATCCTAGAAAGCATAAAAACAAAATGTAGATATCTTGAGAAAAATCATCGAAAATGAAAAATTTCAAAAATCAATCTCAAATACCTACTTACATTTATCTTCACCAAAACTTCACTAGATAAAGTTACACGCAACTTCATTGTTGTAATCCATCTTGAAAAAAAATCCAGAATGATGCATATTCAGTCCTCAGCATCAAGTTTAAAATTTTACGAGATGGAAAAATTTGCAAATTTTGTCGGAAACATTTTATTGAGTCTTTCTCACCAATATCCAAAGAACATGCAAAGATATTAAAAATGATTGGGGCTATCATCGCTGGAGATTCTATATCTGTTTTTATTTTTTTTTTTGTTATGACTTGTCTATCTTGAGATGATAAAGTATTTTCTCGACACCCTATATAAATTTGATCTACTACAAAAATAATGAAAATTGCACAGAATATTCATGATTTCATATAAAGTTCGGTTTTAAGGTGAAATCACATCTACAAAGACTTTAAGTCTTGCGCTTATCATTTTGATTATATTTGATTCTTTTAAAATGACTAACCGTCGAGTTTCCCTTCCTGAACAGACTCGGTCAAATATGCGTAAAATCAAAAATTCTTGGAAAAGGTGACACATTTTGAAAGCCATTGACCAAAATGGATAACTCAATAATAAGGTGATATCAAATTGTTAATGAAAAATATGAAACGATATTATATATGTTTAACACTACAACTATGTATGGCATCACACAAGAGTTATATTTGCCCATACATGTTTGATCTGGTTCTGACCCCCAGAGTTGATACACTTTTCCTAGAATTGAATTATTCCTAAAAAGTAACGCGCTAATCGCACGTCATTTTTTCCGAATAAATTGATTCCCTTCGCAGTCAAAAGTGAAAAATATTGTGTGCGAATTGAGAGGACTCGTTACTTTTTTTGCGAAAAATAAATTTAAAATGAAGTGTATTTTTACAAATCAATAGCAAAGGTATAGGATATAGAAGAGTGCTGAACCAAAATCAGCGGATTTGAGCGGGAAATATAAATTTGATTTCCCAAAATTTCAAATATAAGGATTGATGGCTTCATTGATTTGAAGTTTAGAATCCAGTTTTGGAATATTAAAACCAATTGATAAATCCAGAAGCCGAGCTCTATAGATGCATTAAAGCAAGTTTCAATAATTTGGATGTTGGAATGAAAGATAAACCTGTTTCTTTTATGGTTATCTGGTAATATCCTTCTTGGAAATATTGTGATATTAAAGCTGCTGCTCCAGGAATTAATGGTGCAGCCAGTGATGTACCAGTCCTTGTTACCTTCTTCTCGACTTTGTTGTTTGCATCATCTGGAATATCTTGTTAAGAATGCCCAATGAGAATAGCTCATATTGCTTTTTAAATACAACTTCATGGTGATATATAATCTATGTCCAAAAATAGGATTTGTCTGAAATTGAAATATCGAATTAATATATTCTCATATAGATTCATTTCAAGGGCCTGTGAAAAAAGTAGCAAATGTGTATAAGAATGATAGGTCAAAATTAGTTTTATATTATTAACATAGATTTCGGAGTATAATTGATGTAATCAATTAACAGCAAGCACCACCATCATTGACTTGAGGAGTTGGGACATTCTGGTTTGCAGGACCGAGTTGGTTTGCAAGATCTTTGAACAAAAGTTCAATATTTTGTCCTGTTTTAGCAGAAACTTCGTAATATTTCATGTTGTGGTCCATTGCGTAATTTTGTGCTTTGTCATATGTCACTTGACGCTCATCAATCAAATCACACTTATTTCCTGCGAGATAAATGATAGCATTTGGCTGCGAGTTCTGCCTAAAGAGGCCAACCCATTCATCAATGGTATCAAACGTTTCCAAATCCGTCACGTCGAAAACAATGCAGCATGCGACAGCATTCTGTGAATAAAGACCTGTAAATGATCTATATCTCTCTTCCCCCGCTGTATCCCATATGCGGAGAGTAACAGGGCCCTTAGGTGTTTGTATATCCTTCGAAATCACACCTGAGCCAACTGTTGGCTGCACCATTTTCTTGAAAACTTTCTCTTGGAGCTGCAAGACGACGGATGTCTTACCGACGCCGGAAGCTCCCAGCATCACGACTTTGTGCGAATTGGCTTCGCTGGAACTCATGCCATACATTTGAGTTTACAATAATCGTTGCACTTATGGCGATAAAAGTGACAAAAATATGGAATATGGAATTTCCCTGCAGCACCCTGAATTAGAGAAAATCAAGCAAATCGTTAGAGGACACTTCCAGAATTTAAGACAAAAACAGACACAGAATCGCGAATTGACAACAATGGGCGAAGATATCAAATTTCTTGTGAAATTCATTAATGATTCCATATATTTTCCGATTCCACTGCTTAGATCCGTCGGTATTATTGTACTTAAAAATATTATTGGCTTCCATCAGGCGATTTTTCCGGAATTTATTAAAAATTCACGATTTAAAAACAAATTGATGACTGAGGGATGGAGAGAGATTCAGGGGCAACACTTAGACAAATATATTGGAGCACAGAATGCAAAAAATTATTCAACATTCGAAATTCCTGAAATTTCCGAATTATACAGATATATACTGGAGAATCCTCGCGTTGTTGCTACCGAAGAAACGATTAATCTCCCATTCAAAGAAAATTCTTCGCATAAAAATAACTCAAAAACATCCTTCCTTGATACTCCCTTCCCACTTGTATCGATACAATATGAAAGAGAGCAGACTTCTTGCAATATATTTGAATATTTGCCCTCCAAATCTTGGAAGCCTCCCCAACTTAAAAACTGCCAGATTGTTGAAGTTCTCAACACAGAGCTTCGTCCACCACAATAATATATTAAGTTTCACTCTCAATATAATATAATATTATTTTCATTTCTCTTATTTTGTTTTAATTCATTTTTGTATATATGTATAAATCAATTATTGATAAAATGTCATGGTTACATGCGTTTTTGTTCATATCGATATTATATAACCAAATATTCATCAACACCAACTCTCGACATAGAAAAATTAAAGTTGGGATGAATATATTCCAAAAAGTTTGGAAATAATTGTTAGATTAGTTCAGTCTGATATTGACTAAAGTAAATCTAAGAGAAATAGTAAAGGATATGCAATATTTGAGTATTAGTATTTCTTGAGATTGTATGTAAATAGCTTCTATTGTTTAAAAAGTAAGAAATAGGGATTGTTTAGACAAAAGCAAAGCTTAGTTTGTTCCCTTTGTTGTATCCTTGCGGAGATACCAGCCAAGGCCGGCAAGTCCGATAACGACGAGAAGGCCAACACCAACAACGATAGCGACAACGTCTGCAGCGTCCATTATTTTTTATGTGAGATGAAGCGGTTAGGAAAAAAAATTGTAGGAATCACATCGACATTTAATTCTATAATTTGTTTATCGATACTATGCCTAACATTTCCATAAAGCTCTTGGGCTTTTATTTCGTAATAATCAGCAATATTATTGCACTATTTGTTTTTTTTTATTGATTATATCACCATATGCTCATAGTTTCACTTTTCCAAATATATCTTAACTAAAAATCACATTATTTACATTTTTGATTTGTATAATATTTACGTGTCAAAAATGGAAATGGGGATATTTTTCATTTCTGGAACTGTTTTAATTATTGGTTTTAAATAGCTATTAAATGCTCACTCCTATATTTTGATTTTTAGCTTACAAACACACGCTTTATATCAGTAACAAAGCAATAAAATTAAATCATATCATCTTGCTGTCTGAACTCTTCAATTTTGCTGTTGAGGAAGTTAAGAATTCTTGTGTCCTCTTCAGTTATACAATGATTTTTCGCGAGGAGAAATGCAGTGGCACCTTCCTTTGTTTGAAGTAATGGGTTTGCGCCACGATTTAATAGAAGCACAATTATTTCACGATGGAAGAGTGAACAAGCAAGATGTAGTGGTGTCCATCCAAGAGAATCTGTGCTGTTTGGATCATAGCCGGTATTCAATAATAAATTAACTAAATTAATGTTGTTTTGTTGAACGCAAATGAACATAATCTGCCAGCCAAGATTCGTTACGTACATATCAGCTCCTGCTTGCTTAAGAAGAGGAAGAGCTTCTGGGATAAGTTTGAAAGCAATTTCAAATGGCGTGAATATTCTATCTGTCCTTTTACACGTTTGATTTACATCAACGCCTCTCTGGCAAAGGTATTCAATCACGTCAAAATGCTGATTAAAACATGCAATGTGAATAGGACATCCGTCACGTGAATCATCATTAAAATGTGCACCCTTGGAGTATGCCCAATTCAGTATGTTGACATGGCCATATTGGCAAGCATAATGAACAATTGAACGATTCGCTTTGTCGATAACATCTGCATTGCCTGTTATATCATTAATCATCATCACTGTTCCGAGATTTCCACCAGCCGCTGCAAAAAGAAGAGGTGGTAAACCGATATTATTTGTTTCAAATAATGCGAGATTACCATCAGTTCTATGAATGCACAATTTCTGAAGAATTTGTGTCTGCCCATAAAATGCAGCCACATGTTGTATTTTTGGATAATTAAAAAAAATCGAGTGATATTTGCTTCCAAATTCAGCATCAAATGTCAATTCTTTCAAAGTGTGATTATCCGTAGTCTTGACATCAAATGTTCCGTTCTTTATCTGCTCAAAAATCTCGAGTTGTGTTTGATATGTAAACATTTAAAATTTTGCCAAGCTAATCTGTGTTATCTTTGTCATGTAAATAAATGTTTGACATGTAAGTAATTTACAAAGCATATTTTTGTTACATTATTTCTCAATGAACTCTTATCCTACATCTTTTTGCAATCCGAGGGTGCGGCTCGCTAAGTCAATCAGCTTGCTGCAGCCCGACAATCACCCAACGTCTCCTATGAGAGATTACGAAATTCACGATGTTTTACAAGCAGATTTACGAAAACAATACGAATTAGTATACGATCCGTTCAATCCAGTCAATTCATCGGGTCCGAAGTTCAGTGGAGACTTCGAAAGCGGAAATTTAGGCCAAGTTTACTTAATCGGGCCAAAATCATACGAAATACACCTTCTTCCTGATCCAAATGAGAACAATACTACGCAATGGTTCTTCTTTAAAGTAGAACAAATCGATCCAGGAGAATATTTATTCGTTATTACTGGTTTCTTCCGATCGTGTAACCTTCACTACAAAGGATCGAAAGCAGCGGTCTATTCTGAGAACGCCGCCAAAAAAGGCATCGGATGGCAAAGGATTGGTGAAAATTTGAACTATTTCAAGTGGAAGAACCCTAAGGTCCAAGAGTGGGCTTTTTCTTTCAATTTCACTGTTACTCAGAAAGACACAATGTACTTTGCCCACGCATATCCATATACATACACAGATTTACAGAATTTCTTGTCTAAGTTACCATCATATGTGTCGGTGTCAACAATAACACGTACTTATGGTGATATTCCTGTTCCAGCGATATTTTGGGATGCCGATCTCGGAAAGTGCACAGATATAAGCCAAATCACTCAAGGACATGAGCGAAAACCTCACGAGCCACCGCAGATCTATGTTGACTCTGTGTCAGAGTTCTCAGAGTCAGTGGTGAAAATTCTTAGAAAATGGAAACAACTTCAACTTGGAATCACTCTTCCTCACGGTATTCCTCACGAAAAAAAGCCTGTTGTCATCATTGTCGCAAGAACACATCCAGGAGAAACAAACTCTTCTTTTGCAATGGAAGGATTCCTTTCCTTCTTGTTTGGAAACTCTCAAATCGCAGATCGCCTTCGCACAACATTCTCATGGATGATTGTACCAATGATGAACCCCGATGGTGTAATTTGCGGCTTCTACCGTCCGTCACTGTGTGGCGATGATTTGAATAGAATATGGCAATCTCCAGATCCAGTGAAGCATCCAACAGCGACAGCAATTTTAGATACACTTAGTGTTCTTGATAAAGAGCGCGGTCTTCAGTTCTTCTTGGACTTTCATGGTCACACTGCTGCATGCAACAGCTTCGTGTATGGCTTCGAGAACGAAGAAAGTCGAGATTTGTACACATGTGAAAGAGTTTTCCCGTTATTGATGACGAAATTCACGCCGCTCTTTTCACACGATATGTGTAGCTTCCTCAAGCAAAAGCAATATGAAGGAACAATGAGAGTCGTTTTGAGAAGAAAGTTCCACATATTATTTGCTTACACTTTAGAGATGAGCTATGGTGGAAGTGACTTTGGGCCACGAAGAAAAACTCAATTCACTCCACATGACTACAGAGCAATAGGAGATGCAACATGTCATGCTATTCACGAGATGTTTCTTAATCCTGATTGCTGTGCTGCAAAAGAAGTCATGCTTATGCTTCCTCCACCAGATAATAATGATGCACCTATGGAGATGGATGTTCATTCCTCAATATCGATCCAAGGAACAGCCGATGAATCTCGACCTTCTTTGTTCAAGTTTTCTGCAATGGATATAACTTTCGAAAAGCCACGTCATGTCAATTTAGTGCTGAAGCAGACAACGTGCCAGCCTCCAAAGATATGATGAATATTGTTTGTTTGAATTTAAAATATAGATTTGAAAAAAAGCTGAAACATTTTTATAATAAATCAATGATATGTACTATCAATATTTTCATCCGAGTATGTATAAGAATAATCATCATTTGCTGGGGGCGGTGCAGGCTTAGCAGCTGGTGAAGCAGGTCCATCATTGTAAGAGTAAGAATAAACTGCATCTTCCTTCTCTTGCTGGGCCTTCCTCTTATCCTTGGATTCTATAGACTCATACGAGTACTCCTTAGACTTCTTTGGAGTGTCATCGAACTCCTCGTATGTGTATGTATCCTTCGGCTGAGGCTGCTTCTGTGGTGTTGCCTTCGCTGGCTCTTCGTCGGAATAATAATCGGAGTACTGCGGTTCTTCCTGCTTCGGAGCTGCCGGCTTTTGCGCTGCAGGGGGCTCCTGTGAGTATGTGTATGAGTAATCACCTGTTTCTGGTTTCTTTGGTGACTCTGGCTTAGCATTCGGCTTCTCGTCATCTGAATATGTGTATGAATAACCAGCTGTTCCATTTGTTGGTGGGGCATTCTGTGCTGGCTTTTCTGGTAACTTTTGATCAACCTCTGAGTATGTGTATAAGCTGTACTCCTTCTTTGGGGATGGCGCCTTCTTGTCGTCTGTGCGTGACTCTAAGTCTTCGTCAGAGTACTCTGAATACGTGTTACCTTTGTTTGCTGGCGGTGTCTGCGGCTTCGCTGGGGATTTCTCCTCCTGAGTGTATGAGTATGAGTATTCCGCTTTGTCCTTCTTTGGTGTTGGCGGCTTTTCGTCGCCAGAATATGAATAATAATCGTCATCTTTCGCTGGGGTCTGCTTTGGAGTCTCTGGCTTCTTCGGAGACTCTGGATCGCTAACCGTGTATAGATATGAATCGTTGTTTGTGTCTGAATTCTTTGGAGATTTTGGAGATTCTTGTCTTGGTGTTGTTTGTGGATATTTTTCTTGTGCCTTTTCGTCGCTTTCCTTTGAGTAATCTGAATATGTTTCTTCTGTGTTGGAATCTTCTTTGTTGAAAACTTTCGCTGCTTCTTCACCCATTTGAATGGATTTAGTGGCAGAATTTGCATCACCCGTTGGATTTGTGTATGAGAAGTGGAATCCTTTGCTCGATGTTCCTGTCTTTGGCTCAGATTTCGTATTATTGTTGTTTTGATCGATACTGCGTGATTTGATTTGCGAACTGTGCGATACATTGTCTTTAGCGAATCCACGCGCTGTGGAAACTGTTGAAGGAGACGTGATTGGGTCAAGTGTTAATTCTGGTGGAGGAACAAGTGCTTGTTGCTTTCTAAACTCTTGCAATCTCTCAGAAAACGGTTTCTTTGCGTTTTCATTTGCTGTCATCAATTTCTGGAAATAAATATTTCTTTCATGTTGTGCGAAGAAACCTGTAGATTTTGGATCACCAACCTGCGACATTTCGAGGTGCGTTGTCCTGTAAGACTCTGTTAACTTATTTTGCTTCATATAATCGTAAATAAATTCTAAAGCAATTTTCCATGCCATTGTTTTGTGGCAAGGGCGTGGTTTTGGTTTGATAGAGTTGAAAATCCGGTTGTTTGACTGTATAATCGCTTCGCAAGTTTGATAATTAATTTTCGCTTGCAAATGATTCTCAACTCCATGATTTTTCAGCTCCAAATTCGTCTTTTCGCGGAGTTGCTCCTGTGAAAGCTTCGGTGGATACTTCTTCTGGAGAGGCAAACGGAGTTTAGACTGCATTTTTCGATTCTTTCTTATTCGCAGCCGTTATGTAAAAAAATTCTTTAGATTTTCATTTTTTAGAACTAAAATCATTGAAATTAAAATTTGCATCAATAAGACTATTTAAATATCGCATTAAAACGAGATTTTATTTTTAGTTTACATGTCATATTTCAATTACTATGTCAAATCGGCCTATTTTTTATATATTCAATGCTCAATAGTAACTTAAGTGAGATATGGATTCTATTCATAACGATATAGTATATAGTTGCCAAAGGATTCATTTGTAGAATAGCTTTGTAAAACTAAAAATTAGTTTTGATTTCGAAAAAAATCATAATTGGCAACTTTTCAAATATATGTTCTATATTTCAAAATAAAAACAATATTTTATTAAACATGTTGAATTATAATGCATACTTTTGAATAACAATTGAAGGATTTCTAACTGTCCACCAGTTCTGGGAATGTGATGGATCTGCCTGAATAGAGGCTTCGAACAATAGCTTCTTCTTGCTTTGCGTCATGAAGAATGGAATGGTTACAGGATTTGTTAACGCTTCAGACTCTGTATCAAGTTCCCATGTGACAACTGTTGGTGGGAGTTTATTGACGACTTCATCTGCTGCTTGAAGGAATCCGTCACCCCAAGCTGCTGAAAGAAGACTCAAACCAACAAAGCAAAGATCATAGTGTTGATTCATCTTCTTTGGTTGGACTACGAGCTTCATAATCATTCTTTCGATTGGCCATTTATTGATTCTAGATGCTGTCTGCTTTGATGCAGCAACAAGCGTTTCTGGAGACATCAAAAGCCCGGCATGAAGTTTGTTCTTGCATAAGTTCTTATCAGAAATGCACAAGTTAAGCTGTGAGATTCTTGCCATGAAATCATCGATCCACTTTCCAAGATCTAAGCAGATGAAATGATGAGGATTCCACTTATTAGGAATTTCGCCTTTGTTCAATGACTCAATAATCTTCTGCTGGTTCTGGGTGAGTGCATCACGATTTTCTAGTGTTTGAATGATTTGACTAATGTCCGAAAGTATTGTTTCTCGTGTTTCCTTCAATGATGTGATTTCATCTGCAAGTGCAGTTGCAATCAAATTATCGGAATTCATTAATACTGTATGATCAGATATTGGTGAAGACTCAAGTTTCTCCTTCCATTGCTCAAGCAAAGCCTTGATGAAAAGAGACTGTGTCTCTTTCATTCCTCTTGAAACATTGCCAGCGGAAGCACTCAGGATTGATTGTATTGTCTCATTGCCGAGCTGAACGAAAAGGAACTTGCCGCTTGCTCGTGGTAAGTATAAAACATCAGGAGTCTCATCTCCTGGAAGACTTTCAACCCAATTCTTAAATTGTTCCTGATTCGTGACATTTGGATTTCCGTATATTTCTGCTTTATCTTTGAGAATTAATTCCGCAAGATTCTGCAGAACACGGCTATCAGGAGCAACATCAACACGTCCACCATAAGCACACATCGATGTTAAGAACTTAAGTGAATCCCATGGAATCGACTGAGAAGAAGAGAGCCAACGGAAACCAACCTGTGTTGCAAACTTGAGATCTGAGTTGTTAAACTCGTAGAACTTGGACCAACCAAGAGGAGCGAATCTAAGACGCTCCACTATAACAGCGTGCAACCAGAGGAACTGCATCACAAGATGACTCTTCTCTTTAGGAACTTCGGGCCACTGGAAATTAGAAAGTCTTTTCAAGTTTGCTTTGATTCCTGTTGCTGGCTCAAACACGATGACTCTGCATGATCTGAAAACGTTTCCACCAACTTTAGGATTGATTTCGCTTGTCATGAAAAGTCTAAATCCTGGAGCAGGATTCATCTGCTGGACTGTTTTAACGAATGTTCGAACCCAGAACGGTGCAAGATGAACGTTCTTAACGATAACCCAAGAACCTCTTTGCGCTACAGCGGCAACTGTCTTTTCAATGACAGCATATGTATCTGGAGCACCAACAGCAACGCTGACGACTTTCTGGCCTGCTTCTGCCTCAACTTTATCAGATGGATCATGGCCCGCAGTGGCACATAAAAGAAGAGGAACGGTTGTTGGTAATGCTTTGGCTGTAGCAGAAATATCCAATGGCGGAGTATCAAGAATATCATAATCAAATGATGCACGAATGAACATGTTTGCTGCCGCAACAATTCTGTCTTGTCTATGTCTCCTGATGATTGCAAGAACTTTAAGAGCTGTAACAGCCTTATGATCGTTTTGTCCGAGAAGTTGTAACACATTATCAGGAATCTCTGATTCTGGGGCATCTTTAGATAACCAATTTTGCATTGGTACTTCGGATGCTGCTGAGATGAATGAAGGTTCTTTTCCTCCAATGATTGTTCCGCGGAGAGCGATATTATAAAGACTATCGTCAACAGCAATGCCTTTATGCTCAAGCAAAATCTGACTGAATCTGAAACCGAATACTGTGATATGGCGATTTAGCAATGAATAAGAAACGGCAATGAAGAGTTCTCTTGTCATCGTATCAATTAATTGTTGCGGTGTATTATTCATTTCGATAACTTTGTCAAACACACTCCAGAAGAAGTTGAGAGAGAACTGATAAAGGAAGTGGATACATGACATGTCTCTTAACGCGAGATAGAGCGCTGTTGCGATTTCAGCAACTGGAGAGAATTGATCTGATGTCTTGCTGATCTCTTGGAGTGTATTTCTTGTTTCGCTGGCCTTTTGTTCGATTGACATTGACTCATTCTTGATATTTTCAAGAAGATGCAGAATATGATCATCCTCAAGAATTTCGCCCTTTGTCTTCGAGAAAACATCAAGCATATCATCCTCGAGCTTAGATAAAGAAACTTGCATTGTTGAGAGTGACTGGTGAAGCTCCTGACGGCGGCTTTCGATATCTGGAAGCTTAACTTGGAGTAATCTCGTCAAGCATTGAGCTTTGAGTGATAGTGAAGTAACACTGAAGTTAATCAAAACAGTGAGAGATGAAATTGATGGCTGTGGTGTGAAATCAGTGTCTCTTGTAACAATGAACATCTTGAAAGATGGAGAAATATCGATTTCATTCCTCTTCAAGTCCAAGAGCAATCTTCCTCCTGCTTTCTTGAATTCGTGTGCAAGAACAGGAAGAATAAGTTGATCCATCTGTTCGCCGTCTTCGATCAACAAAGTTGTACCAAATCTCAAGCATGATTCGAGATGCTTCGGGAACTTTGGGTCGACAAATGATGTTTTGATGATCTTTTCATACATATTGCATATGAAATGCGTCGCTTGACCCGCTGGATCAACAATTAATGGGATTCTTGAAGTTTGAGAATCGAGAATAATTGAATTTTGTATGCATAGATCATCCTGCGGTAAATCCTTCTTGCTCCATTCAATCAACTTGTTTGGAGTTGTCATGAAATTAACAATCTGGAATTCTTCGGAATATCTGATTCCTTGTTCGCTGAGAATTGACATCCACCTGAACAATGAATCAATTCTGTGCTGCTGATCCAAGAAACCACAGTAAGCAACAAATGCTGAAGACAAAATGGAGTGTCCAACTAAATTATCGAAATCTGTCTGGAAAGCAGTGTTCCTTTCATTCCATCTCTTTGTTTCACTCGTAAGTGACTGAAGAAGATGTTGTGCTCTGTCTAATTTTACTTGGACTTGCTCAGCTTCCTTTCTGACTTGATCACATTGAGATGTTAACTGTTGATATTCAAGTGTGATTCTCTTGAGTGATCTTTCGAATGCTTTGATTGTTATGCTCATTTCTTCATGCTTCTTTGAAAGTTCGTTTGCCTCTTCTTCGAGTGCAGCGACTTTGTTGCGAAGTGGTTCTGTAGACTCCACAATTGCCAAATACCTCAAGTTCGCATCCAACCACTTGAATAATGGGCCACAGGCCTTTGATGCTCTGTCTGCTTTCTCATATGTGAGGTCTGTTGCTGTAATCATTTGCTTGGCGCGCTTAATTTGTGTTGCAGCACCTGCGTCGACCTTGAAATCGACGACTTGCTTAATGAATGTTTCTCCTGAAATAGATTTTTGAATTGAAGCCCAATCTGTTGTTCTCTGTCCGAGAAGGACTAAAACTGCTGCGAGGGTATTCTTGACAACATCCGGGGGCTGTTTGAATCTTCTAATTTCATCGAGGTTTGATTTCTTGATGTTTTGGACAGAGTTTGCAGCTTCAGCAATTAATGGTGCAATTGCATCAAGTTCTGCTTGAGCAGATGATTTGTCTTTATTGATTATTGCTGTCTTTTCATCAAGTTGCTGCTTAATCTTTTCCGTTTCAGTCTGTTTCTGCTTTGTTGTTTCTTTGTCTTTGATAATTTCTTCAAGCTTCTGTTCTGCCTTAAGTTCGGCTTCTTTGAGAATGACTTTCTTCTTTTCAAGTTCAACGCCCATCTTCTTGACTTCATTTTGTGTTTCTTTGAGCTTCTGAAGACCTTTTGATAAGTGAAGTTTGTCTGATTGTATGCTGTTAGATTTAGCTTTATAAATTCTGCAATATTGCTCAATAAACTCGAAGAAATAGCTTGGAGAAACATAATTAGTGATTTGGAGGGAATTAGATGTATCACATGAATCTTTGTGGATCTGAATGAGAGTATCTAAAAGCTTATCATCGAACTTCAGCTCATTTTGTGTCAAAATCTTTGTAGCGAAGAATCTCAAAGAATCATTTGACCAAGCGCCGATCCAATTGATATTGCATGTGGCCAACAATGATGGGAATTCGATGCTCTTAATATTCATGTCGACCTTTGCAGAATTAGACGTGAAAATGATATGCAAATTGGATGCGACTTTGTCAATGAAGAAATTGAAGATGTCGTCATCATTTTCGGTCATTTGATTTGCTAATCTTGCAACATCTTTAGCTGCAGCAATTAATGCCTGATATTCATCACCTTGGAACAAACCAGGAATTGAACTCTCTGTGAGAAGAACATTCAATCTTTCTGTGAAAATCGGCAATATTAAGTCTGTGTCTTTGACAATCAAACAAACACTTCCTTCGAGACATTTGCGAAGGATCTTTCGTAAATCCATATCGAAGTCGTTGATGCCATACTCACGATGAATTCTTAATCTGAAAACAGGAATATCGAGGCACCATGAAACGAAGTTTGTCACTGAGATTTTTCCAGTGCCGCTTAAGCCAACAAGAAGCTGATGACCACCTGGCTCAGATAAGCGCCTTTCGATTCTGCAGAATTCATCAACTGCTTCACCGAAGTAAACCAATTCTGTGCTGGAATTTTCATCGCAGAAGTCTTTCATCTTCTTGATGATCTTTGATGAAACTTCGTCTCTTTGATATGGTTTGTAATTGCCATCCATGAGCCTTGTGTAAACAATATCTTGTTCGAAGAGATCATTGTTGCTGCTGAATTCTTTAAGAACTGCATTCTGCATCATTCCTTTGACTGCTTCTTTCTCATCGCTCTTTTCTAATCTATCAGAGAAGATTCTCAAGCCTTCATAGAATAGAACGTGTCCTGGATCATTTCCGAGTGCGCTCTTGAATGCGTAGATATAACTGTTGAGCCAAGCAACAATATCTCTCATGTTAGCTGTGGAATGAACTTGCTCTGAAGCTCTGAAGTGATCTTTGTAATCAAAGTAAAAATTGCAAATAGATGTTGCTGTTGCTTCTTTCTCAGGAACATCATATGATTCGATTAAATGAGAAATGATTGTTTTGACTTCTTCAATCGCTGGATGTTGAACATAGAAAACAGCAACGTGTCTGAGGAATCTTTCGCTGAGCTTAACGCGTCCATATTCCGTCGGCAACTCGCAAACGCCAACGAGTGTGATATTCTCTAATTGAATCCATTCTCTTCTTTGCGGGTGCCAGAATCCATTTGATTCAAGGATCTGACGAAGGAACTCAACAACGCGCTGTGTTCCATATTTGTCAAGAGCCGGAAGGTTCATGTCGTTGCAAATGAAAGCAAGTGATGTGTTGGATTTCTTTGGCTTCATCTTGAGAGTGGAAGATGTCTTAACATAAACGCAGAATTGCTCGAATGTTCTTAACAAGAAATCGATTGAAGAAACATTTGAAAGATTGATGTTGATTGTTTCGATATCTGGATATTGAGAAAGCGAAGACTTGAAGATAGTTCGCTTACCGATACCGCGTGGGCCAGTTAAAACAAGAGGACATCCACCAATGAATGCAAGATTCATTATTTGTCTCTCAATCTCGTTTTGTTGTGTTGGAACTAATCCTTCAACAATCTTTGGAAGATTATGTGTTTCAACTGGCATCCATGACCTTAATTCAAATGAAATATAATAAGTGAGAAGAGATCCACGTGGTGTCAGATTTCCAAATGCTTCATGGAGTGAAGCGTCAAGTTCTTTGCGAATTTCTGGGGCGAATGGAAGACAAAATGCCCAGAAAGCTGCATAAACTGCACATTCTTGAAGTAAAATTTCATTGTGCTGTTGTCTGAGATAATAAATGAATGATGCTTTGATGAGCGAGAAGAATGTCGATAAGCATGATGCAAATGGAATTTCCATAACACTATTCTGAGCATTCTTGTTCCAGAAAGACCCACATATCTCTATAAGTTTTGGAATGATTGGTGTGATAATGTTTGTGGATTCAACTTGTTTCGCAAGCATATCTGGTATTGCAAGATCCATGAATTCTGTTGCAAGGATATGTGATTGTTTGATAATTGGTTCCTTTTCAAATGTTGATAAGTAATAATGGATTATTTCTGAATTCTGAAGTGTGTTTTGTGAGAAGAAAACAATACCACAGCGTGAAACAGTCGCTGGTGTTGCAAAGTTCAAGTTTGCAACTTCAAACACGACACGAACATTTGGTGGTAATGAAATACGTTCACCATTTGGAAGAGTGAGAAGTTTGTTATCATCGAGAACTGAGTTCAAGTTTTCAACCCACTCAGGGTCAACATCGCCATCGAAAACAATCCAGTGACGTTTGGCCATTTCTCCTCTTTGATCATTAACAATTGTTCTAAGGATTCTTGTGAATACACCGTCTGTCCATTCACGTGTAACAGGATCGAGAGTGCCGAATAATGTTTCCTTGGAGACTGATTTAGGATTAATAACATAACACTCAACTTCCTGTTTCTCTAAAATGGACAAAACTTTAAGAAGAATTGTTCTTGCCGATGTCTTTCCTGTTCCTGAAGGACCGACAAGCATGAAACCGTGGTTGATTTGCTGGATGTAGTAGAGTTGAATAATCTTGTTCAACCAAACTTCAGAAGCAATCCAGCCCATCTTTTCTGCTTCCTCTTTGAGCGCATTCATTAATTCATCTTGATTGATATCTTCTGGAGTGATTCCTGGGAAGACATCATTGATAAGCTGCTTGAGCTTGACGAGATCGCTTGCAAGCAACTTCGGGAACAATGTGTTAACGATTGATGAAATGAGAAGCTTTGATTCGACTTCTGGTGCAACATTTGTGTTGCTGTTTGCATTATTAATGTGAATAAGATGCCCGGCATTAGCGAGAACATACTTCATCGCACGAAGACCGAAATCGTAGTGCGTCTGATTTGTGAGAGCCTCCTTTGCCATTGAGAACAAAGTGACAAACTTTGGTGCCAAACTTTCTGCAGTTGAGAATCCTTGTGAGAACAAAAGAACTTCAGTGATTAATTCTGTATCTGGTTTGTTCATAGTCATTGTTCTGAACAACTGCTTCAAGTTATCTGGCAATTCAACACGTCCTGCATAGCCTGGGTTCATTGTGATGAAGATGCCAACATTTTCTTGAAGTGGTGCAGTCTTGCCAAGGATTTCGATTGATTGAAGACCAGACTTCAAACCAACCTGAATTGTTTGGATCTGCTGTGAAACAGCAGAAAGCATCTGTTCATCAAGTCTGTTGAATTCATCGAAGCAACCCCATGAGCCGCAGTGGCACAAACCAACGAAGATTCTTCCCATTGCCTTGAAGTCGAATGTTTCATCACAGTTGAAGACCAAGACGTGCCTACCGAGATGGTGGCCCATGTTCTTGACTGTTTCTGTCTTGCCAGTACCTGCTGGACCGAATGGAGAACCACCGAGCTTGGCATGAAGTGCTTGAGCAAGTGTCAAATAAACTTTATCAGTCAGTGGTGTTCTAACTAAGAATGGACACAAGCCGAGATACTCGAAACCGTATAAGAATGATGCATCACCAATTCTCGCTTCAACTGTTCTCTTTTCGTTATTGATGTAGAACCTGAGATATCTTGTCCACTGGAAATCAACAACATTGTTGACTTCGCTTAAATGACGAGACAAGTTTCTTTGATGAACTGCTTCTGTAATAAGCTGTTGAACTGTATGGCGAGCAATCGGTGAAAGATCAGTAAACACTAACTGTGATAGCAATCCAATGAACTTCATTACTTCATCTGTTGCTTTAGAAACTTCATTTTGAGCGATTCTTTGTTCGGAGATCATTGTTGTAATGATGCAGAATGAAAGAAGAACAATTTGTGCAGGATGAGCTTCAATGAATTGCTTTAGAGCTTCCAGTGACATGTTTTGCCAAATGTTTGTGAACAATTCAATTGATTCGAATAATTGTTCACGAAGAGAATTGCGCATTTCGCCTTCAAGATCAAGTAACATCTTATAAACTGCACCATCGATATTAACGTGAGTTCTAAGATCAACCTTTTCACCTTCGCTGCAGCAAATTTGCGTAATCATGTTGTTTTCACATGTAACACCTGAAAGACCTTCGAACATCTTTCCGAAGTGCTTTTGAATCTCTGTGATTTGCGACGACTTGCCAATGATCTCAAGCAAGTCTTCGTCACCAATGAAGAAAAATCTTGGGAAGAACGTTCTCTGCTTTTCAAGATAATCGGATAATTCTTTCTGGAGTTGGATGAAGTTGTCATTTAATGTTGTTAAAGTAACATCAATATTTGGAATTGTAAGGATTTGGATGACAACTTTGAGCTGAACTGCTTGCTTTGTTAACTTAATGAATTCCTTTTCGTTTCTCTTGAATGACTGTGTTGCCTTTGCGAGAATTGAACGAATGTCGGAACTGTTGAAAACGCCCTCAAGATACATAAATCTTCTTTGTACATCAAGCCACTCATCGAGTAAAACTTGGAGCTGATTGAGGCGTAATGTCCATGATGTCGCCTGCTCTCTGAAGACATTGAAGAAAGGTGATGTTTGCATTGTTCCAAGGAAATTAAGATGGTCAGAAATGTTCGACATAATGACATCCCAGCTTTTGATTAACTGATAGTTCTCGCCATAATTTGTGAATTCGAACTCGAGTTGATTCCAAGACGTGTTGAGCTTTTCGAGATATTGATGGAGTGAAAACTCTCCCTGTGCATTTCTCATAATTTCAGCAATGAAATCAGCATTAGCTTCAAGATCCAAATCATAAATTTCCTGAACTGTTACTTTTTCGATGTTAATTGTCTTATTGAACTTCATGCTCATTAATGCCCAATGTCTCGTGATGATCGCTGGTGATTTAAGGCCTTCCAATGTAGGATATACCTTTAAAATCTTCTTGAGATTATTTGCATAATATTCCCATGGTTCGTAGTTCTTGATGTTTTGCTCCATTGCCTGTAGCTTCTCTGATAAGCCAACAATCTTCGCTCTAAACTCTTGTGGAACGAATGTCGAAAATGGAACTGCAAATAAAGAATTAAGTTTGCCGTAAATTGTTGCAAGGTTGTTCCAAACATTCCTGATTTCTTTAAGATCTCCAATCATTCCATCGAGTTCAAGAGGAACCACAACTTGCAATCCAATAGATTCACGAGCTGCAGATAACTCTTCCCATGCATTCTTCATCTTTGAGAAAGCTGTTTCGAATTGAGAAAGTCCTTTAAGAGCTTTTTCAGGAACAAGTGAACCTTTGATAGGTCTGACTTTGTCCCATTGCATCTGAAGAAGTTTAACATTGTTAACCATTGTATCTGTTTCAGCATCAACTGTTGAACAGATTGCTTGCTTGTTTGTATCAATCTCATTCTTGCGCTTATTGAACAGAGATGTGAAATCGAGGAAGTTTTCTTTGAATGCTTGATAATCTTTAATTCTGCAGTACTTGACTGTTTCATCGAGATAAGGAATTAATGCTTCCCATTCTCCAACATGCTTACTGGCGTTTCTGAAGTTCTTCAAGAATTGTGCGATTTCACGAGCATTGGATGTACTTGCATTCTCGATAATATGTCTGGAATTCTTGATTTCGTTCGAAATATCTTTGATGATTTCTTCTGCATATTTTCTTAAGTTTTTCGCGATTTCCTTGTGCCATAATGTAAGTCTTGACAATATCTCAGGATGCAGCTTTGTTGCATCAACCATAACACATCCGAAATGGTCCTTAGGAGACATGTTTTTGACCTGCTGAAAAACATTGACTAAAATTTCAAGGAATGATGTCCAGTTTGCAATAGAATTCTCGTAGTTAATAACGGATGGTTCATTTGAGAAAAAGAATTGATAGTTATGCCAATTGTTGACACACTTTGCAACTTTTGTAGAAACTTTCTCGAAATGTTCATACATATGATCAACTTCCTTTGCTTCAATGAGATCTTGGAACTGTAAGAACTCCAATTGTGGAAGATAATTGTTAATATTCTCAGTGAAAATACGATTTAACATTGGATGGATTTGATCATAATGTGGTGAGAAAACAATTTGATTGGATGTTGAAAGTGAAAGCTTGATAACAATAACTTCATTGTTACCGATTGGTTGATTTGTTGCAAGCTTTTCGTCCCAGAATGTAAACATTTTATCGATCTTAACTTTGAGATGCTCCGCAATTTGCAGATTAAGTTGTTCGCAATATAATTCTTTGTTCTTGAATTTGGTGCTTGTAAATAACTTATCGACTAATTCAAGGATTTCACCAAGATATTCCATGATCTGCTGAGAATCATCAGATTGTCCGATCTTTTTAACATATGAGTAAATCATTTCATTGATTTTCCTGAACTTCGCAAGATTTGTCTTAAAAACAACGATTGACTGAGCAAATTCTTTGATGTAATCATCCAAATTTGGTGAATCCCACTGTTTCTTCCATCCTGTTTTGATATAACCATAGATTTCTGATAAGTATTCAGTGGCGAATTTAATTGTATCTTTATCAATAAAATCAATGATTGAATTCCACATTATGATTGCTTCGTTTAATTGGATGTATCTGTTATGGCTGCGAATCAATATTTCGATGTTCTCAACTGCATGCTGATCAAATGGAAGACCAAGCTGCTTCGCTGTTCTATATGTATTGATTGTATTAGCAACTTTCTGTGAGTACTTAACTGTCAATGATGGCTTTCCATTACGCTTCTCGATTGCGAAAATAGATTGCCCGATTGTATCTGGCTTGCTGTGGAACATCTCTTCTAACTTTGATGATTCATTTTCGTTTTTGATTTTATTTTCAATTTCATGAACACTTGTCGCCAAATTTTGACAAATGTTTGCATTTTCCCAATTTGTTCCAACAACGTCAACAAGCATCTGTTTGAACCTGTTTAAGCGTGTTTCTATTCTCTTAATAATGATTAAGCGAACACCATCTGTTGATGTTCCTTTCTGGAACAAATATGTGTAAATGTTTTGCTTCGTGAAATTCTCGAAATCTTTCTTAAGAAGATCGATTTGGCCTTCGATAAGAGATACAAAATCGTGTTGATTCTTGATTAAATATGATTGAATTGTTGGTCTGGTAACCATTTCTCTGTATTTCTGGAAAATTTCTTGCATTCCGAGTAAATCTTTGATATTGGAGATCATTGTTGAAATGAGTTGAGCGATTTCTGTTTCAACTGATTCAATAGCTTGATTGTATTCATAAATCACTGTGTTTCTCTTTTGAATTCCTTCTTTTGAAATTTCGAAAGTGATGTTGTCGCTTAATTGTTCGAAAGCTGACTGCAATCTGAGTTTCATTTCATTTGTTGCAACTTCAGGATGTTTGTTTAATGCTTTGATGAAATCATGATAATTATCTTTTGATTCTTTAAGTTGCTTCATAAAACTGATAATATTCTCCCCTTTCTTTTCTATATCTCTGCGTTCAACTATGAGTTCGTGCTTGTAATCAGATGTATTGAGAACTTCAATGATTGAATTATTTTGCTCTGTCCAAACTTCGATGATATTTTGTGTTTCCATTGCAATGAGCTCAAAATCATCTGGCGATTTCCTCAATATATCTGACTTTGAGATGAGATTGAGTAATATTTTGAGTATTTCTTTATTGAGTAATTTAAACAATGGCAAACATCTGAAATCAAATGACCTCTCGCAGAATATAGTTTCTGAAAGGAAACTCGTAGAAATTACAATAATTTCTGTTAATTGCTTAATATCTGCAACATTATCGAACATTGTTAAGTCAAATTCTGCTAAAATCTGTGAAAATGGATTAAGAACTTTATCTAGACGATCTGACTCGTTTTTTAGTTTACGTAAATAATCTGGAAATTGTTTTCGATGGCTTTTGATTATATCAAGTAATCTTGGTGATATTTTCTGTTCTTGTTCCATAACCTTCTTGATTCGCGATGAAATAAGCGGCCAAAAAGCTATTTCATCTTGAAAATTCTCGAAATTTGGTGGATTTTGACGGTCTAATATAATTGAATCAACTGAAACTTTCCAATTTTCGATGGATGTCAGTATTTGAGATTCTTGTTCTGGTGTTAATTGATTAATGTCATTGATATTATAAAATTTTTCATCGATATCGAGTATTGGTTCTGGGAATCTTGTATTGCTTAGACATCTGTTCATCGAAATATTGCTAATTGAGAGGTTATTATACAAGTCTGCCTGTAAATTATCTTCTTCTTTTGTTTTATTTTGGAGAAGTGGTAAAAATAGACGACCAACAAGACTCTGCATGATAGGTAATATCGAATCTGATGGTAGAGGAAGGATTGTTAAATTAGAAAGGAATTTTGATTTGTATAATTTCTCTGAATTCTTATGGCAAAACAAAACACTGCTTCCTGTATTTTCCAGAGCGTTTAGAACCACAAGATGGTACGATTGTTGTATGAAAATGTATTGCTCCGAATTATTCGTCACAAATTTGTCGAAAACTGAAGTATATTCCTTCAATTCATTGACAACCTGTGCCTTATCGATTTTAAAAAGCTGTGATACCGTAGGAGCTAAATATTCAATTAGTTCCTGAGGTAAAAGCAAAGACATTCAAACTAAATTTTTATATTTTTATTATATATTGAACATGTCTTCTTTAGATATACTGTGATCTATAGATTCGAATTTTCAAACAAAAATTGGTGATTAACCGAGAAAATTTCGTTTTTTACTTAAAATCTAATTTTTATGATATTCTTAGTTGATAAATGTTAAGCCAACTTTATTTATCAAATTAAATTTGTTCTTAAAAATTTTCTTTTTAGATATAAAAGCAGAATGTTTTTGCAATTTTAAAAGTTTTTCAATTAAATTTTATCTTTTTGAAAAATGAAATAATTCTTTATGTCTAAAAATAGGTTTGCCAGCAGATGCATGTAATTATTTTTTCATGATCGAAAGATTATTGGTGTTTTTCTTTATTTTTTTTATAGTTGGTTCTTATAAAGCCAAATTTTAAATTAACACAGGTCTCGGTTCTCTATGTGTTATGGTTATAGTAGTTGAAAATGAAATAATGTATAAAGATATGATGTAATTTTCTAAATTTTCATAAACTTGTGGTTGCTTTATGGCTTAGATGTGGAATATCATGGTAAAATCAATTAACCTTATTTATTATGTAAGGAAAATTGTAATGGCACGTTTATCAATTTGTCACTTTCTAAAATTTGGCACCTTTTTATAATTTTATGGATAAATTTGATGCGAAGAGTATTCTCTTTGCTTGCTTTATAGCTGGCGGGAAAGCTCTTTACGACCAAATTTGCAGATATCTGGAAGAGAATGAGCACATTGATCATGGAATAATCCAAAAAATAGAGAAATTAACATATTTAGATAATCAAATAGCAACAATATCTCAACAATACCAAGAATATTCAATGTCAATTCTCGACGATATCATTAATTTTCCACATTCGTTCGAAGAAACTCCTCCTGATATCCAAAAAAAGTTTATGGACTATTTGAGACAGAAAATTATCGAAAATCGCGCAGTCCTCAGTGAAACAGATGTAAAGTATGACAAAAATCTGAATTTAACATGGATGGTTACAAATCCAATGGATCCGATTCCATTTAATCAGAGAAAAGTCATTTTCATGAATTCATCTATCAAGAAATATGACAGCGGATCCCAGAAGGACATGCAGGGATTCATTACACAGTTAATGACTTCAAAAATTTTGCTAGAGACGATGGACGACGGATCTCTCAATGGTGTTATTGTAATCTGCTCAGCAGCTGTCAATTACCATATGCCATACCATGTTTTTGAAAAAACGAAACTTTTACCAGATTGCATTATTATTTGTGAACCAACAGGTGACACAAAACAAGGACCACTTGGATTTTCTATTGGACAGAAGGGACATTCCAAGATTGCTCTCGCATTTAGTGCCGACAAAGCTACAAAAATGGAGCTAGAAAAAATAATCGAACAAGAACTCGAAGCAATCCCAATGAGTGATAACTCAGACCCAATCATTGGACAAGGAAGCATAAACATTCACCACACACCAACTAAATATCGCAAATCGAAGTCTCCTGAGAAACCAAAACATGACGACTTCGATGATATTGGCAGCAAATCCCCTAAATCAGATGATGAACCCGTGTTAATAAAGAGGTTACTCGGCTTAGATGAGACATGGGAAGATGCCTTGAAAGAGGTTAAATCGCTTTCATCAGTCGCTGATAAGGATGACGAAAAAACAAGTGTTGCTGTAACTCCATTGGACAATGTTCCAAGTTGGAAGACTCCAAGAGAAACCAGAGCAATTCTTGCCGCAACAGAAGCATACAGAAGGGTTGTTTCACCTTGGGCAGCAGTTACAACAGACACAGAAGAGCTTAGAGTTCATCCTTTCTTCCGAGAGAGGTCAGAGCCAGATAATGTCACAGGTTATCCTGTTAGAGAACAGACACCAAATGGTTTCGAGTGGGTAGAGGCAAGCGAAGGTGTTCTTCCTCCTACTTTCGCTCTTGGTGCCGGATTTTCCGACACATCCGATAATACCGTTCGTGGTGATCATGTTCAAGCAACTGCCGCTGTTATGTCAAGATTCCCGTCTTTGTTTTCTGAAGAGTTTTTATAATAAATATGTTGTATTTGTTTTAACCAATTTTATTTATATGCTCATTATTTTTCTCATTAGTTATATGCTTATCATCATCATGACAACCATAGAATGCCATGTATGAGAAAAATATCGGCTATAATTAATATTTTTATAGATGGTCAATGCATGACAAAAAAAAACTTCATCGAAAAACATAAGCAATATTTCTTCTAGGCTGCATCGAATTCAGTTTTTTCCCATCACAATCTTATTGATATTTTAAACCCCTTTAAAGATTTTTGTTAGGTTTTACAACAATATATAATCTGATACACATGAAAATAAAAAAAAATTGCATTGATATCATTTTCGCACATCATTCATAGGAAAGAATGAGACACAATGAGAGTATGCCCCATTTGAAACATAATGTTGCCGATGAATTTCACGATTTGATCATGAAATTGCAGAAAGCGATGTTTTATTTGCCATGTAAAAACTAGGATGTCAAAAATGATATTAACCACCATTTTGACATGTAAAATTAAGGGAATGTCAAAAGTCAATATTCACCATCAAAATTCCATGAAATATTGATTGTACATAGTATGTAGTATCCAAATATCGCGAAATAATTTAGTTTTTTGAATCACTTCATTTGTCAATTTTAGCAAAAACTTTGATAATTAATGGATAACGCGAACTACATCCTTCAGTACAGGATGACCTGCCAGCAGTGCGCCGAGTACATCAAGGCGAAGGAGATAGAGCTGCAGGAAATCCAATCTCAGCTTAATCCTGAGTCCGTGAGAATTATTTCGTTAAATCGTGAGTTAAAGCTGCTCAACGAGGAGGCCTCTAAGGTCAAGAAGGCCATTACATCCTCGATGCAGAAGACTCAGCAGTCTCAGCAAACTCATTCACCGATTAACAATCTTATTCAGACAATTAGAGCTGCAAGAACAGTTTACACACGCCGTGAGAATATCGAAAAATCTATCGAAGCCCTCGAAGAAGTCAAGAAGTTCTTGGAAGATAGAGAAGGTGAAGTTCAGGCGCGTCTTTACGAAGCTCGTCAGTGGGCAAAAGAAACCGAAGCCGATCGTGAAAGTCAGCTTCTCGAACAGGTTAAGAAGGAGAAGGAAATCTTAAAGAAGATGAACGAGGCTAAAGAGAAATATGCACGCGATTTGGTTGAAATTAGCAAAGATACAAGAATCAACATCTCTAATAGAGATGATCTTGAGCTTCTTGCCGCCCAATACGACAAGATTATCTATCAAATTCAATACAGAATGCAAAATCTCAAGGCACCAGAAGCCGACTCACAGTTCGCACAGTACGCCGCATACATCGATCAGACAATCCAGGGATTGCAGACCCGTCTTCAGCAGTACTCCGAAGTTTTCAAGCAATCTTGTCAGCTCGATAAATTGCAGAGCCAGAACAAGACTCTTCACTCCATCTTCCAGCAGGCTTTCAACGACTATAAGGAGAAGTATGAGGAGCTCCTTAAGCTTTACACAGAAGCCCAGAAGAGCCAGAACTTCTGTGACTCACTTCGTAACCAGTATCAGAATGAAGAAGAGAACTACAAGAAGGAAGAAGCAAACCTCAAGTTAATCAACGAACAGCGTGACAAGAAGAAGTCAGAATTAGAGCAGATGAGGCATGAAATCGAAGCAATCAATAACGAGCGCTTCAAGATCGAGAAGTCCTCCACAAAGGAAAACATCGAGAAATTCAACACATATATCGAAATCAAGAAACAGAACGATGAAATGAAGAGCTTAACAGAGCAGGAGAACCAGAACTTCAAGATTCTTCAAGCAGCCAGTGAGCAGGCCAAGGAAATATTCACAACATCCCAGCAGAACATCCAATATCCAACAAAGATTAAGGAATGCCAGGATCTCTTTTACAAGCTCATGTGCACACAGCTCAACAACATCAACCAGATGATCACCACAGGTTCTCAGGGCAGCACAGACCATTCCACAGAACTTCGTACACTCTTCAACGAACTTCGTAAGAAGATGATTGTCGAAGTCAAAGAAAACATCGATGAAGCCTTCAACAACCCAGAACTTCGCAACTACAAGGTCGAAGCTGTCCAGTATTCCAAGGATCCAAACCGTGTCGTCGCCGAATGGGCAACACTCTTCTTCTTCACAATGCTTCTCTTCCTTCCAGAGAACCTCGAGCCAAACTTCACAGCCCTCCACATCTTCTCATGGCACAACGCCAGAAAGACACCACAGGAAGTCAACGACATCTTCGTCAAGATCTTCCTTGCTTGCCAGAACGGTGCTCCAGTTCAGAAGGATCTCCCAATCATCCAGCCATTCGATGCTGCCGCTAAGATCAACAACTACGTTTATAAATGGGTTGATATGTTCCCAGAAGACTTCTTAGATGAGAACAACCAGTGGAAGACACTTCTTTCCTTAATCAAGGACTTCTTCAGCTCAGAAGAGACAGTTAAGCACATCGAATCTCAACTCCAGCTTAACCCACTCCGCACATCTCTACCACTTGCACAGATTACAAACGAGAAGATCATGATCAAAGCCGAATATCTCGACAGCGTTAAGAGCGAGGGCCTTAAGAACACAATTCCATTCTATGCTGCCGCTAGACAGGTTGCTTGCCACATCATGTATGTCGATCTCAAGCTCTTCAACGCCATCAACTACAAGGAATTCGTCGCTTGCGGTTGGTCCAACAAGACAAACGCCATGCAGATCTCTCCAAACGTCGTTACACTTTCACAGCGCTTCAACAAGATCTCACAGTACATCCAGTACACAATCGTCAACTTTGTTAAGGATAATCCAGATGAGTGCGCAACAATCATCGCACAGTGGGTCCTTATCATGTACCATTGCAAGGAAATCAACAACTACCACGGCCTCTTCATCATCGATGCTGCCCTTACAGCTCCACCAGTTAACAGACTTACAGCCGCTTGGGAGAAGCTTGAGAAGATCCAAGTCCCAGGCCAGAACAACAAGACAATCAAGGAACTTCACTCATCCCTTTCATCATACTGTTCTCCACTTCGTAAATTCAAGAACTACAAGACTGCAATCGCACAGTCCGATCCAGTCAAGGTTCTTCCTTTCATGGGTCCATGGCAGACAGATATGACATTCATTAAGGATGGTAACCCAAGATCCAGAAACGAAGGTGATTACGAACTTCTCAACATCACAATGCACAGAGCTTATTGGGCTGCTGCATCATACTTGAAGAAGGATTGGGGTACTGGCTGCAACTTCACAATCGATCCAGAACTCGAAAAGATGGTTGCTGATCTCGCTACAGAAGAACCTGTCGATGAAGCCTACCTTCTCAACAAGTCTCTCGAGTGCGAGCCAGATAAGAAGGCGTAAATTTTTTTATATTTATAATAAGAATTAAAAATCCGTATTTATATAAATGATCAAATTAAATTATAAAACATTGATAATCACGATTTACAGTTCATAGATATCACGTAGAAGATCAAAATAAAACAATACTATATGCAAAATAGTTTATTTGTTATCACATAATGAGATATGAAAAAGACATTTTTTGGTGGAAAAAGTGCCAAATGAACAGGAAAATCACAGAAGAAAACGTCGGATGCACGCAGTATTGTAATAAAAGCACTGGATTCGTGGGTATCATCAAGCATAAATATTCTGATTTCCACGTTCACGAAATTGATACAAATGGAAAAGTTGTATATTTGAATTCTTTCAGCAAGCTTCCAAAACCACAGTATCCAGCAGGATTTGACCGCTGGATAAAGTCAACTCAGAAATCATTCTCATTTAAGGAAGAATCAGAGCAACAAATTGCATTAATCATGATGGAGCATCCAGAGCTTCACATTAAGCGTATCAGTGGTCAAGCAACACTTGAGCATGCAGAAAAGCGTCGTCCGCAAATGGAAATAGTCAGATTCACGCTTTTAAAGGAAAATGTCAATCAGCAGGAAGCGATTGCAAAAATTCTCGCTCGTCTCAATATCCAACAGTCACAGCTCGGAATTGCAGGCAACAAAGATAAGCGCGCAGCAACAACACAATATGTCACTGTCCGCGATATTCCATTGGACAAAGTCATGAGATCTCTTGAAAATTTGGAAGGCGTGAAATGTGGTGAATATTGCAATGTCACATCTCAACTAAGACTTGGAGATCTGCGTGGAAACCGCTTCACCATTGCTATCAGAGGAATTAATATCAGTCAGAAGGAGCTTAAAGCAAAAGTTGATGATATCAAGCGCAGCGGATTTATTAATTATTATGGCATGCAAAGATTTGGAACTGGTGAAACGGCAACACACAAGATTGGTATTCTTGTGATCCAAGGACGCTTTGAAGCAGCTGTTGATGCTATTATGAAGCCTGTTGAAGGTGAAGACCAAAGAATGCATGAAGCCAAATTAGCATTTGCACGTGCTGATCTCGATAAAGCACTCGAACTTTTGCCACATTCTGCTGTTGCCAAAAGAAAGATTGTTGATGCTGCAAGACACACAAACTCGAAGTTTGAAATGTTCAAAGCCGTTGATCGCCGCCAGAGGATGATGTACGTTCATGCTTATCAGTCATATATTTGGAATCGCTGCGCTTCTGCACGCGCTGGGAAAGGATTCAAAGTATTGCAAACAGATTTGGTTGGAACAAAAGGAAAACCGAAGCCATCAACAAAGAAGTCAAAGATCGAAGATGTCGTGATTCCTCTTTGCAGCGGAGAAACAGAGGATCCAACAGTCATAGCAATGATGAAGGAAGATAGCATCACGCTAGAAATGCTCAAAAGAATTTCAAAGGATTATGGAATTACTGCTGATTCAAGAAATTTTGTCGCATTTGCAAAGGATATCGAGCTTTCTGTCGTTAGGCATGACGATCCTGATGCAATTCTCATCAACAATGATGCTGAGCTTCTTGAGAATAAGAAATTACAGCGTGTTGCAAGAAATACAGGAAACAAGAATCTTTCTGCTGTTATATCTTTCTCTCTCGGATCTGGTGAATACGCAACAATGTTCCTTCGCGAGCTCATGAAGCGCTCAACAGAGTCATGGAGTGACATGCAGAAGTCCCTTGATGCAGAAATGGACGAAGAATAGAGTTATTTATAATTTATATAAAGTTAACATGTTATATTGTAGATTTTTTCAAACAATCCAGACTTTAAATACAAATTAGATAATTGCCTACAGCATAGGAAATCATTTGATCCTTAAATAACATTATCACATCAATCGTAAACCATATTTGAAAATAAATTTGATCAATATATCATTAATATATTGTTTTTATGGTAACAAATCAAGTGCAATAACGATTTTTGATAATATTTTGATAGTCCTATAAGTCTATATGAAGATATTTTAATTTGATATATAATTTTCATAGTTATTGTATTTTGCTTTATCGATAGATGTAAAAATGTATACTATAAAAAGTGATAATAGTTAGAAGGTTCAAATAATTCTCTAAATGGATATATAATGTTTTTGACATTCGTCACAAATTTTGTCATAAGTCAGAAATTTGGTATTTTTTCCCTTCTTAACGTACTTCATTTTTTTTAAAAAATGAGTATCACAGCAGATCCAGATGTTCCTTCGTCGGAGAGACAGTATGAAGTGATTCGTACATCCGTCAGTGTCATTCCTGTCTCTGTCAAGCAAGTTATAACTGCTTCACAAGAGAACAATTTGTTTAATATCGATGGCGTCAAAGCAGTTTCTGTTAGAATCATCGGTGTAGTTCAGTCAGTGGATAGGAGTAATATTGACAGAGACATTTATCTCGTTTCTGATGGCTCAGGAACAATCGAAGTCCATTTAAGAGTCACTGAAGCTGATAAAGAACCATTCGAAACAAATGTATACATCGCTGCTTCAGGTTTAATCAAATTTGATAAGGATAAGAATGAGATTTTCATTGAAGCTCAATTTATCGAGAAAGTTACTGACCATGACCGCATAGCTTACCATAACTTGGACGTCATCCATGCCCACCTTTATGCCATCAACAAAGGCTTCCCACAAAATACTGTTTATACATTACATCGCGAAGAAGTTGCTGAACACGAAGCAGCTCAGACAGAATCTAAGGCCGCATCAGCTGAAGAAATCAATGATGCTGTTGTTGCCGTTATCAGAAATCTTGGTAATGCACAAATTAGCGAAATTATATCGCATTTGAAAGATAGGTATCCTGTTGAGTCCATTCACAATGCTATTGAACGTATCAACTTGGACGGTTTGATTTATAACATCGACGAGGACACAGTTGCTCTTGCCTAAAAAATATATATAAATTTTATCAAATAATATATATTTATCCTTTATAAAACAAAAATAATTACTTGCGAAGATCTGGAACATCAACAGTACATAGTTCTAATGTCTGAGCATCGATATAAGTCATCTCATTCGTGACCTTAGGGAATCTCTTTGTCATCTTTGGTAATTCTGGGGGATCACCGGATTTACGGAAGACATAGATGCAGTAGAGCCAAATAATATCCCATTCGCTTGAAGTCATCGCTGCACCAGAGAAATCTTTTGTTTTCTTCGTGAGAAGTCTCATATATAACTCTTTAGCTTCTGGAATATTGTTGCACGCTTCATGATAGAACTCCTGGAAGCCTTTAGAATACTCTAACTTACAGTTTTGTTCTTCAAATAAATCGTTCAAAACTTTTGGATGAACTAAATATTCTTCAATACTATTGACGGCATTTTCCAACCGGAAAACGTATCCAGCACCGAAAACAGGAATATTTTTGAGATCAAAATTACGTTTTGCAGAATAAAGTTCATTTCCGATTGTATCTATTTTATCATCCCCTGGAAAACTTTTATCTGCCCTTTCTCTGAATAGTCTAACAAGTCTACAAGCGTTGATTGTTGTGATTGCAATGCAACTTCCTGGCGCAAGCTGTTCAGTTAAGTTTTTGATGGCTCTGCGGGCCATTTCCGGTGATTTAAATGAATAGTGAAGTGCCATTTGGCAAGAAGCAAAATGATAAATAACTTTTGGAACGACATCTTGAAGCACACAATTGAAAGAATCGCCAATAACGAACTTTGCTTTGATCCTTTCTGACTCTGGAGCGTATTTTCTGTAGCATTCTTTGACTGATTCCGGTGAAATGTCGGCGAATGTAATGTATGCTGGGTTTTTAAGTTTGAATTTTGGAATATCACCTCCTTTACCACATGCTAGATCAAGAATATTGGCATTTGGAGACGGGCAATACTTATAAATCAGCCAACTCTTTATAAAGTTGTTAAATTCACGTAAATGAAACGTACTTGTCTCCGACCTCTCTTTGATAGATGTAGTTTTGATCTGATCATAGCCCGTGGAAACATCATTAACAATATCAGATATATTCATTATTTTTGTCAAATTTCAATTTTTACATGTCATATTATCGCATTACATGACATATAACAGTTTACTTGGCATATTACTTGATTTTTAATATTTTTTGTTCTTATGGGACATAAAAAAGAGATGAGTAGTTGGTTTAAAATTAAAAACAATATGTTTATGAGGATATGTCAAAATCGCGGTCGGAACTAGATGAATTCTGAACTTTGAATCTTGCGACTACATTTCTACCTGATGAGGATGATTCTGAATCAGATGATGATGAAGAAGAAGGCTGAAAGCGACGTGTTGGTGCTCTAACGGAGTTGCTCCGTTGATTCTTGCTCTTTTCTGCAGATGAACCACGACGGCTTGTTGGCTTCCCATCCTTCTTCGACTTCTTTGATTTGTCTTCTGAAACAGTGCTGCTTCGGCTTCTGCTCTTACTCTTACCTTCGTCACGAGAGCTGCGGCGGCTGACTGGCTTATCACTATCGCTTTCACTGTCTGAAGTGAGGTCGAGAGCTGCTGAATTGCGTCGACGTGAAGTGATAGCAACGGAGTGACGACGAGATCTTGGTTCATCTTTCTCCTCTTCTGCCTTATCCTTGCCTTGTGGCTTCTTGGACTTGTCATCAGCCATCACCGACATGCTGCGGCGACGCTTAGAAACAGGTGGCTTATCATATGAAACAGAGTTCGATCTCTTTGATCTTGGCCTTTCCTCGCTGGTAAAGCTTCTCCTTCTCGATTTAGGAGCAGTTGAATCTGTTCCATCACTTGTAATAGTGACATCAAACCAATCATCAGTTTCATCATCACCGCCCAAAATGACGCTCTTCTTCTTTCCTCGTCCGTCACCCATTGTTGTATTTGATCTTCTTGTTCTGGTAGCTGGTCTTGATGAAGTTGGTGGCTTGTTTGTTGTGAATGTAAGATCAAGGCGGTCATCGAAATCAATTTCATCGCCAAGCTGTTTGCCTTTGCCTGCTTTCTTCCTCCTGCGTTTTCCTGCATGTTGCTTCGAGTCGAAACCACGCTTACTCTTTGGAGCACCAGCAAATGTCCGCGCTCTTCTTGTTCTTGTCTGCTTCTTGGTGCCTGCTTTATCTTTGTCATTTTTCTCTGGTTCTAATAAATTATCGAAATTTTGTTGTGTAATGTCCACCGAACCGTAAGAACCGGCCCAGAAAAGAGTGGTGAGACATCCTGCAATCAAAAGAACGCCGAAACAAATACCCGGGATTGTATAAGGTCTTTTCCACCAGCCAACCGTAGCTGTCGTAAAATACTCAAATTCTGGCACTACCTCGATCTGTGTGTATGTATTTGAATAGATTTCGGTTAATGTTTCCTGATTATTTATTGTGGTTAAAGTATATTTGAATGTTTCAGTTTCTGTTGTCCTTGTGGATGCTTTACTGTAGTCTAAATCTTCCAGAGCCATGCGCTGTATCTGACACAGGGCCGAAGATATAAAAATAGGGAAAAGCATAATGATTATTGAAAAATCTAATCTTAAAAAAGTGTTTTCACAAAAATCTAGATAAAAAGTGACAATAAATTTCCTGAAAAAAACTTGCATTTTGATTGTTTATGCTCTAAATTGTTAGTTGTGATTTTAACGACCCGGGTCAGAAAAAGTGCGCAAATTTATTTTTGGCTCAAACTCTAAACATAGCATACACATAATAAACATATTTTAAAAAACACAAAATTAGGTCAAGATATTTTTTACACCCTGAACATTTATTTTCGGTTGAAATTTGAGAAAAAGCATTTTTATACATAGTATATTCTGAAAAGCTTAAAATAAACGTCCGAAAATTTTGATGTGTTACTTTTTGATTTGGCGTTCGAAACTTTGAGAATAGCATTGCAATGCAAATTATATTACATTTGCAAAGGAAATAATGTTCGAGAAATTGAAAAATTGTTTTGACTTAAACTTAAAATATAAAATAACCACACTATAGATATTCTAATAATCATAAAATTGACCCAAAATAAAATATACGAATCCAATTTTCATGTAAAATTTTTATTTGACAAATGACAATTCTTTTGTCAAAAAAGCAATCTTTATAAGAGACTTCAGGGTCTTTAGTACGAGAAAGTGATGCTGTGTGTGTATAGACTTGATAGGTATGAGAATGATAATTATATTTTTTTTGATAAAATAATGAACTATTCAAGTTTTACTTTTATATATATCATGCATTTTATGTGTATATATCAATGATAAATGTCAAACCCTTTAAAATGAAATTATTTATGAAATTTCGAACACGAAAAAATCCTAAAATATATTCTTCAGCACTATATAGGAACCAATAAATATATCCAGTGAAAAATCGGACTTGTTTCGGTTTTATCCACTAAAAAAAAATGAAAACCAGAGCGAGAGCGAAAACTCTGAAGCTGGCATTAATTGGAACACAGAGAGTCGGTAAAACATCATTGCTAACAAAATTTCACTTCGGAAATTTCGAAAAGAACACAATTGCGACAGTTGGCGCATCTTTCATTTTACATACTTTCAGAATAAACGATGCTGATATATCCTTCCAGATATGGGATACTGCAGGTCAAGAAAGATATAGGAGTTTAGCCCCAATTTACTATCGTGACGCTTTATGCGCGATTGCTGTTTTCGATTTAACTTTACCAAATACATTTGACGAGATGAAAATCTACGTTGACCAGTTTAAGCAGCATTGCTCAGATTACTATCATATTGCTATCGTTGGAAATAAATTAGATCTTGTCCCACAATCTGGAAGCGTAGACGTCCAAGCTATTGAAAGATGGGCTAAGAACGAAGGATTTTCGTTCCACAAGACATCCGCTTCAACTGGCGAAGGAGTTTCTGAAACTTTCCAGCACATCGCGGAAACAGTGGCAAATAAGATGTCCAACCAAAGTGTTAATGATGCAGTTGATCTTGAAGAAACAACTGAGAAAAAGAAATGCTGTTAACAATTATTGGACAAAAATTATATGTTCTTTAAATAAAATTATCTAAAATTAAGTCTATTAGAATCACTAAAGGTGTAACCATTGGCTTGTAAAGAAAAAATAACTATATAATTAAGGATGCTAACAATTTTTTTAGATATGAGTATTATCTTTTCAATATTCTCCTTCACCTTCCATTTCGCATTCCATCTCACCCTGATCCTGCATCATTTCTTCTTCGAAGAATTCTTCCTCTTCTTCCTCTTCGAATACTGGCTCTGGAGGTGCCTGTGGATATATTGGACACGAAGATAATCCATTGTTCCACGGACCACGCCATTTATCACCATAAACAGTCGAGAATAATCCAATACCATGCATTTTTCCGTCTCTAAAAGCTCCTTCGTAAGTAGAACCGTCTACAAAAGTGTACTTTCCCTTTCCGGTTATAGAACCATGGCGGAAATCTCCAATATAGTTAGATCCATCTTTGAATTTAATAAATCCTTTGCCATGGAATACATCTTCCCCGAAATCTCCTTCGTAAGTGAATTCTTCGCAAGTGAAAACTCCTTTACCGTGTCGTTTTAATACATTTTCGAATCTTTTCCAATCGCCTTCGTATTTTGCACCATTTGCCATGTTAAACGTGTTGTTTCCTGTCTCCGGAAGGTGTTCTTCCTCGACAGCTGAAATATCTGCCTTTTTATTCTTTGCTTGAGGAGGAACTCCTTTTCTCATCTGATAAAAATATACGTTATTGTATTTTTTTAGCAAATCTAGATTTTCTATTTTTAGAATATACTTTAATTACACAACAAAACCATCAAAAAATATTGACCTTATGCCATTTTTAATCAAAAAATATTTTGATATCAAAAGCATAATATCCACGAATCATCAGCACTACTTTCTGGCGCGCTATTTTTATAATAGTTTCTTAATAACAGAGTATATATTATAAATTATCAACACATTTTTGAGTTTAGGAAATGAGACTTCAGTGCATGTATCAGGGAAATACAGGTATGAAGAATGTTTCATAAAATTGGTATTTAATTGCACAAAGAATAAAATTGTATAATATTTTTAATCAGCAAGAAGTGGATTTGGACCGTTTCCGCTAGCATCATGGCTTGCTATTGCCTGTGCTAACTCACTCATCGAACCACCACTGCGGATTTGTAAGATTTCACCGTTAGTTTCAGCTTTGAGGCACTCTAAGGAGTGTTCGAGACCGTGGAATTTCATAAACTCTGCTATATATGCAAGTGCGTTGTTATCTTCATCTGTTGTTGGTGTAAAACGCTTGATGCGAAGATGTGGTGGTAATTCACCCTGATTTTCCATTTCTACGAGGCATTTCATGATTTCTGCTTTCATTTCAGAGCGGACATTCATTAAATATCCAGACTCTTCAAGTCTTTCGACTGCTTGATCGCTAATTCCTTTTGCACTCATAATTATTTTTTTTATTGAGGAAAAAGAAAACTGAAAATCGTCACTTATATTTACATGTCAAAAAAAAAAAAAAAAAAAAAAAATAAAAAATCATAAAAGAGACTAATATTATAGTTGTAAAAAGGCCATAAGTACTTGAATTATATGAATAAAAAGGGGTGGGGAACTCTTTTTTCTCAAAACGCTTAGGCTTGCTACTCTGGATATATCTTCTATAGGCCTATAGGAACAATATATCTATGGAGTGCAAGGCAATCCAATTTTGAAATTTCGAGATATGATGCGATGAAATCTCTCAAATTTCGATAACCTTATTTTAACGGACAGTTTTCGCAGCAGTTGAACATTGAACAATGCATGTTAGTTTGTTGCGATGCGCAATACAACTAACTGCATTAGGGGCAAAATACATTCAGTGAATAAATTAGTCTCAATTACTTATATTTCACAAAGATAATTAGCTCACAAAACTAACTTCGTTTAAACATTCGAGTTTATACACCAATACATTTATTAGTGCTATGATATTCATTTGACATTCAGAAACAATCAGTTTTCCAATATTCTTTTTATTATGAATATTGCATTATTTAAACTTAAGCAGTCTAATACATATCAATCATCTAAATTCGATCTGTTTAAGATAAATGTTGTAGCAAAAGCGGTAATTATCCATAATTAAACTAATTTAAATTTTCGATTTCTGAAATTTTGCCTAGGCTACTTCGTTTTCATCGAATAAAACAAAATTTATATCAAAACTAATTTTGGATTAAGAAAAATTTTGAATTTTATTCTTAAGATATTTTCAAAAAATACACATGAATGTATAATATTTAGACGAATAGTAGATTATTCGTAGTATATAAATGATAATTCTATGGAGAGAAAAATATATGAAAATTTTATTAACTCGCCAAATACAAATATAATCAAATAGTATTAATGGATGTATCCTGTATGGTAAACATGTGATATCAAATGCAAGATTTATAAAAATTATTTCGCATTTCCAGATCGTATCTCGAAAAATTAAAATTGTAATCTACAAAGCTTAGGATGTTTGCAATATGCGGGGTGTCTGCGATATGAGGGATGAAGCAGCATCTACAAGTTATTTCTAAATTTTGAGGTTCTGAAAATTGCGTTTTATTGACCCTCTTTTGAAGGCGGCAATCATAGCTTATTGCTGATGTACCTCTTCGTAAGGCATGGCGCTATGTTCTGACGAGAGTGATTTTAATTTCGAAATTTCTAGATCGTGAGAATTTTTTAGAGTCATAGTGTATTCTATCATATGGAGGCAGTACTGATGCATATATATATCGAGCTTTGCAGAAGAGTGTGCAAAGCAGTGTCTCTCTCTATGAAGTTTTATATGGCCGACAAAACAAAAAGTGAAGTTCCTCCCCTTTTTATGAATTTGAAATCAAAAAAGTTTATTTTTTTATTCAATTGTGGATGACATTTCCGCTGCATATTGATTGCCATAGATGACAATGTTGTTTAAAAAATAAACACAAAAAAAGTTTATATAAAGAAATTAATACAAATATATAAATCTAATTCCTCTTGACACCATGACGAGTATCTCCTGTAAGACTTTTGATTTCTTGTTCGTATTCGATGTTTTTGATACGATTTAACATTGTTTTCCTGTATTCTTCCCATGTTTCTTCATTGAAACCGTAGTTAAACCAGTCTGTTATATCAGCTCCCGGAGCTGTCCAAGGCTTTGATTCAACATCATTTGGAAGTGCTGAAAGATCGTAGTAGAAAATTGATTTCTTATTATTTCTCGGGTGAACACCCGATGGGTTGACAATTTCCCATGGATTTTTGCTACCTGTTGCGAGAATATCTGCTTGTGTAATACCAGCTTCGTAATTATTGAGTGGACCTGGCTGAATTAATGCTCTTGTGGAATAAGCGATGACGCTCTTCTGGGCTTGGACAGTAATATCCTGATCTAACTCAACATCGCTTGATTCTGATTCTTCTTCAGATGCATAAGAATCACTCGAATACTCGTCAGAATCTTCTTTGGTTATTTCTTTATCATTTATGTTCTCTTCTTCACCTTCTATTGGATTTTCTGCTTCTTGTTCTGAAGACATTTGAAAATTTAGCACTTTTTTTTTAAATTTAGAACAATTTTGAAAAAAACTAAATAGTTCTCAAAATCGATATCTAAGACTCAAAAAAGTATTCCAAATATCGAAATTGGAGGCACAACATGTCAGTAATATCATCCATCCTCCAAAACATTGCAATTTTATTGTCGAAATAGCCTTGCTTTATTTCTTGTTGTTGTAAATATTTACTTTATAGTATCTAGTTATGCTACTATTATCGTATTTATGAGATGAATCGAGCTTGTTTGTGTGAGAACACATCTCAAGCTTGGAAAATGTCGATTAAGCTTGCAAGAACTCAGTTTTTAAAAAATCAATATTTGCATATGTAGAAAAAGAACCGCAGATATAGAAAAGAAAAAATTTGCAATTGCGAATTTGTTTGAAACAAAAAAATAGACAAACAATTTATAGTATCAATGTGAAGAAATGTATGGATAGAAATTGCTCCTAGTGGTGCAAAAAATTCTATTGTTCTGTAAAGAAACAATCTCGATTTGATCTATTTTATCCACCTTTAAGATTAACAACAGCATGGAAAGGCTCCTCTTTTTGTGGCTGCAGTTCCTCCATTGTTTGTTCATCTGTAACAAGGCGTCCTCTAAAAATCATTTTCGTGAATTCAGGATTAATAGCCTCTTCGCTATATAAATATTCCTTAATAGTTCGCACAGTATCTTTTGGGTCCAAAGTCATCTTGCGAATAACTCCAGAAATCGTGTTAACTTGAATTTGAAAACTCATGAAAAAAAATATTTTCATGTCACATGTCGATTTTTTTCTTCCTTTTAAATTTACTGATTCAACATTAATAACATCGAACATTTAATATATAAAATAAATATATAAACATTTTCCTACCCGCTCATGTCGTTTAACATTCTCAAACGCAAGATATTTTTTTTTTTTTTTTGAAAATATATTCTCGCATATATGCATTTATTCACATCAATTTGACAAAATAAAAGACTTTGTTCAGTTGAAATTTACTATTATAATATCATGTAATGGATGCATGTATATGACTTTCATGACAGAATGGTGTGCTTTTAAATGTCTACGAATCTTTACTCATATATCCTAAATAAAACCACAATGGTTTGGGCTTACTTCGTTGAATTTGATATCTGCTCAGTGTACAATCACCTCTGATGCTGTCAACCCCTTTATTCGATGACTATTTTTTTTTAGAAAATTAGTCGCAACCACGATTATGATCTCGAACAGGTTGTGGACTGTTGTGAGCCAATTCGTTCATCCATATCAAGTTGTGTGAATCGACAGTATTTGTACTGCAACTAAAAAATTATTTGCACAAATAGTTAAACGACGCATGTTTCATTACCTCAAAATTGAATTGAGAAAAGCAGTTTTGTTTGTACTAGTATTTGAATAACACTCAGAATACTTCCTTTTTTGACATGATCTCATGTCTTCTTTGAAATAAAGGTTGTGGTGAGAAATTTCGTTTGCATGATCATCAATGTAATCAACTAAAATTCTCCAACTTATCGGAATCATTTTACTGTAAATATTTAAATACATCAAGGTATAGGGAGTTTGCCACTTACGTGGGACAGGAATATCACATGCGTACATTAGATCTACAAACTCGTAGCAATCTGGTATTTTATATCTTTTTATCATAGAATTTTGTTTTAATTCTTCAAATTTTGAGCAAAAAATCGAAGCTTTGTTGAAGGATTATGGAGCGCTCTGCAATTTCTGACTCGTTAATGAGTTGTTTGAGTTGTCTGTATTTGAAAGCAGCAATTGCTGAAAAAAGGAAAGATAAATGGCAATCAAGATCATACACACCGGTTCTTTTAGCTTCCTTCTCACCTAATGATTCTGAGAGGTCATATATATAATTTCGAAGATATGACAAATAAGAAATATCGTCGGAAGGAACCATTAATTAAAAATTTTGACAAATTTATCAAAATTTGAATGAAAAAAGTCATCAAAACAACGGGGAGAAGTAATACCATGATACCAGTTAATAGGTGGCAAGGGAAAACACTTCCAACAACATTACAGACAAAATACATCATCGGGTACTGATATTTCAACATGGTAATCGTTCCATTTGCCACCCTATCGTTCACCCCCGCAAAATTTGATAAGTTTACATCATTTTTTGAGGAAGCTTGAATGATTTGCACCGAAAAACCATCTCCTTTTGCTTCATGAGCCCTTTTTCCCAACAAAATTTATATAATGATTATTATATTATGTACATTTAAACTGTTATTGACTAAATGCAAGTTTCTTGAATGCAATTCAGAAATTATGCGCTTTGGATAAATAAATCATTCCATAATATGAGGAATGGCCATATTTTATATTAAGCCGGAAGCTCAGCAAATGAATCCTTGAATTTAAGTCATTTTTGGAAAATGAATGATTTAAAAATCTGACACGTAAAGATATTTTTGTTTTGTAAATATTTTTTACATGCCAAATTTTTTAAAAATGATAATTCCGCCTTCTCCTCAGTTAATAATGCATGTTGAGGATCCATTCTACAGCCAACAGATCATAAGAAAGGAACCGACAATATTATCTTCAGAAGAACTTCGAAAAAAAAGAGATTCATTGATTTACGTCGATTTAGGTTTTATGTGTTTAAATGGTCAAAATCCACGAATCAGAAAATCAACAAAACAAACAATTACGTTATTATCTGCATTTGTTGAAATACCACACCCAGGAATTCCTTTATTTTTTGGAATTTTAGCAAATTCTCTCGAAAATATACCATCTGCTCTATACTTCTTCCAATTGGCAGCACAGAGAGACAGTACAATTGCAATGAACGCGATTGGAATTTTATATCAAAAATTCGCTGCTTCGATTCCAGATCAAAACATCAATGTATTTACAGAGCCACTAAAGTGGTTTAAACGTGCATTGAATGCTGGTTCGTCAGATGCTTTATATCTCCTCGGAGATTTATATTTTGAGAATAATAACGATTTACAAGCATTACATTATTACTTACGCCATTACAAAGAGACACAGAGCATTGCTTCAGCGAAAAAATGCGCTGCTATATTTAAAAAACTTGATCAACATGAAGCTTGTAAGAAAATGTTAAGATTAGCAGCTGCTTCAGGCGACAAAGAGTCTGTTCTTTTGATGGTTGATGTGTTGACAAAGCCAAATGAAAAAAACATTCTTGCTGTTTGGGAGCAATTGAGAATTCGATATAATATTCATATTTCTCAAGTTCAAGCATTCTCTTCATTACTCAGCGCTTCAAGACACAGAGATAACACACTCCCACCTTTCGCAGCAGCCGCAAATCTTTTGACTCTCTCAGATCCATTTGGTCAAATAGATAATACTCAGAAGTTGTTCCAACATCTTACCTCAATCACGTGCAGTCACGAGGACTCTCCAAACTATCCAACGGAACCAGGCTTTGTTGATAAACCTTCACCTGCTTTTTATCCATCAACAAATAGAACTCGTTTGCTTCTTCTTGCATTCCAGTACACTTCAGCAAATTTCTCAGAGAGAAACTTGAATTTAGCATCTCTTGCACTTAAAACTTTGAATGAAATCTCTCCAAAAGGAATCTGTGAATCCAAGCTATGGCAGTCAAAATATAAATATCCAAGAGATACAGATTATGCAATTATTGGTTTTATATCATACTTGCTTGATGATTTCAAAGCTGCTTTAGAATTCTTCGAAGCAGGAAGCAAGAAAGGATGTCGAACTTGCTCACTTATGGCAGGAATTATGATATTTCATGGTCTTGGATTCCAAGCGAAACCAGATTCTGCCTGTTACTACTTTGCACAATGCGCAACAGATCCTCTTGCTTTACTGCATCTTGCTGCTTCATGTGATGACGAAATATGGCTCCAGAGAGCTGCAAAGTTTTTAGACATTTCATGGAGATCTGGAAAAATATTCGAGTGGGCAGGCGATCAGTTCCTTGAAGGCACCAAAGTCCCTTACAACAAGCAGATTGTCCAGGCATGGTATGGATTGACATACTCGAAATATAAGAAAGGAACAGAAGACATCAGTGAATTTGTCTCAAAAGTCAAGGAAGTTCTAACCATGTAATTTATATATATATTAGTAAATATTGTTGAAATTCGTTTTAATATAGCAACCTATAGACATACAATATTATGCCAGAGTTTTATGGAAATCAGTCTATATAAAGTCACAATATAACTCAATATCAATCATCAGCAACAAAAATGAAAAATTATTGAAGAAATAGATATAATATGATGTTAAAACTGCTAATCAGAGGTCAAAATGAAGAGAGTTTCGGAAAATTTTACAATTGAGACAAAAATAATCGTCAGATTTTGGATGAGTTCTCTATCAGAGATTTACCAGCGAAGTCTTCAGCCTTTGTATGTAATGGAGGCAACAGCAGCTCTTCAGGAGATATACAAAGACCCTTCTAATTTTGGATCTCTTATGGAAGTGCTTTCCTCTGATCCAAAACCTATAACAAGGTGTCAGGCGGCGATAGGACTGAGGACAATGCTTAATACGCACTGGGATGGACTCGTTGCTGCATGTCATGCTGATCAAATCAAAGCTCAGATTTTGGACGCCCTCGAAAATGAACCAGAGCAAACTGTAAGACATGCCATTATTAACACTTTCGACTCTATTCTCATGCTGAAGAGTGTAAAATGGCCCGAATTAAAAGATTATGCAAATTCTTTATTATCAAATGAAAACATTCAAGCACAAGAAGTAGCACTCACAATTTACGGTATAATCGCTCCAAATATGGATATTTACGAATTAAATGATGCACTTAGTGGAATCAGAGATATAATCATTGCAGGCATGAAATCTGGTAATGAAGAGTTGATGGTAGCTGCTGCACATCTTACAGAAACACTTGCAACTGTTTTTGAAGCTCCAGCACCAATGGAAGTTCAAGAATGTTTCAAGTCACTTTTGGAACTCTTCAGGCACTCATTGCTTGCTGAAAGTGGAATTGCGTATAAAATAGCTAATGAACTGAGTGGCTGTGCACTCCAAAATAGTTGCATTGCTCCTATAGACTTCATAGCTGTCTTGTTAGAGCTTTCTTTTGATGAACAGATTCCAAAAGGACAATCATTCATTATTTTCACCCCAATCAGTGCTTTAATTCTTAATAGATTTGATGAAATACAGAAAGCAATGCCAGACATCATTCACTCGATGATGGTTAATGTTGCACTTTCATTTATTGAAGATGATAACGCTGAAGGTCAAAGTGACGCATTTTACATCTGCGAAACATTGGCTGATTTAATCGAAAGATCAGATGATTCAAGTGAGTTATTCGACGCTGTTTGTGCAAACATCAATGCAGAAACAAATGGTGGCATTTTCGCAGGTGCCTATTTACTTCAGATATTCATCGAAAGAGCTCCAGCTGTTTGTGCAAACAATATTGAACAGATCATGACTTTCTTCATTAATCAGCTTGCTGCAGGAAATGATTCTTCGGCAATCATTGCAATAATTTTCCAGGCAATGCAAGTATTCATTCGTGTTGCTAATGCAGGATTAGAAGAGTATTCTCAGAGAATGCTTGAATTTGGTATTGCGGCTGCTCAACAATGCGAAGAAGAAATTGCCGCTTCATCTTCTTTGAACATGCTTCAAGAATTACTTACAACAATAGACATTGATTTGAAGAACTACGGAGAATTCTTACAAACACTCGTTGATATTGCTGTTAATCGTGAAGGAGAGGTTAGAGAAAGAGCATTATTTGCAATTTATGCATTTTTATTCGCAGCCGGAGAAATTGTTAAAGATGATGCACAAAATATTTACCAGATTTATGTTGCAGCGCATACTGCTGCTTTTCAAACAGGCGACGTTAAACTTGTTGCAACATCTCTCTTAGGTATGGCTCAGCTCCACAAATCTTGCCAGGCTGAAATGGCTCCATTAATAGATAACACAATTAAATCAGTTTCTGAAGCTTTCTCATGCGAAGAAGTTTCTGTTATAACTGCAGCTTTGACAGCAGCATCAATCTTGAGTGAAGTTTCTGGATCAACGGAGTTCTTCACACTTGCTATTAATAATGCTGTTCAGACCCTTCAACAGCCTCTTCCAGAGCGCGAAGAAGAAAATGAAGACCTCGCAATCAGTGAAGAAGAGAGAGAATTATTCGAACTCAAGGCTTCGTGCTTAGATTTAATCATTGCAACACTCAAGAAGAATCACGCTTTACTTCAACCAATTGCTGAGCAGCTCTTAGATTGCGTATTCGGTCTTGTCGTTAACGCAATGGATGAAGATGTCTCTGCTCAAGCTGTGGAATGTATTTCTCAATTAACAGAGAAGTTTAACATCGATAGAAATGAGATTCTCGCACAAATTGGTGATGCGCTTTATTCACCATTCCAGATGACTGTTTCTAAGGTTTTTACAATGACTGCTAAATTCGTTAAAAGCGGTGCTGAGTTGTCTCAAACACAGCTTCAGATGTTCATTGAAGCAGCAGATGCTGTTCTTCAGAATGATATGCCTTGCCTTGATCCAGATGAAGAAGAAAATGATGTTATTGATAGCGCTGTGAAATTCTTATCAGCGATTGCCAAAGTTCATCCGGAGCTGTTCGATAAGGATAAATATATTGCAACAGCTCGCAAGCTTGGAAAGAAGAAATCAGGAATTAGAATGTATTATGCATACATCCTTGGAAAGTTCTTATCTTTGTATCCAGACAACTTAATGGATCTTGAGAAGAAGACTGTTATGAGATTCGTTCAAGAAGCTGTTGAGCTATGCGATGGATATACACAGCCACTTGGTTTGAAAGTCCTTTACAAGTTATTGTACAGATTGTTCGATAATGTTGCAGAAGAAGCGAAGGCATTGATTGAAAACATGTGTGGGTTTTCTACAGAATGCGAAGGCGGACCTTACTTCAGAGAATCTGTTTGCTATATCGCAACGATTGCTTTGATGTTAGCACAGAAAGGAGCAACAGACATCAGTTTATTCATTGATGCAATTGTCAAGGCATTGCCGGTGACGATTCCTGGAGTGTCTAATGTCTTCTACACTATTCTTCAGACCGCTTTTATGGGCGAAACAGACAAATTCTCAGAGTCAATCACTTTGATACTTGTTGGCATCTCAAAGCTTTTCTCTCTCAGAGCATCAGAGTTTAATGAGATCAAATTAACAGTAGAAGCTGCAAAATCAGCTGCAACTGTTGCTAATTTCATTCTTCAAAATGCTGAAGGTTCTAGCGATGTTGTTGTCCAAGCATTAAGCCTACAGAAGCTTGTTGACTTATTCCAGAGAAGAATCACACATTATCTTTCACAGTAATTTAATGATTATCATATTTGTAAAATATAAAGATAGAGGTTTTAATTATTATCACTTAAAATATGAAAAGATTGCCACAGAAACAATTACAGAGCCAACGATAACATCTGTAGTGAATTTTTTTGTTTAAAAAGAGGCTAAAGTACTTAGAAACAATGTGTTCTATAAAAAGACAGTCTTTTTTGTGGGATTAGTATTGAACTTGAACTATTCGATTTTCAGTTATCATTATGAGATCAGGAATTGTTGTTTTACATAGAAATTGTTTCACATTTTTCTCAAAATCTAGATTTATAACGCATTGTTATAATTAAAATGTGACTATAACTAAAGTAATGAAATACATCTGTCGCTTTGATTTTCTTAAATTTCTGCTTTTTAGCGAATGAAAAATATCAAAAAAAAAAGGTTTAGTTCGAGAAAACAATTAAAAGATAATTCATGAACCAGGTTCACTATATGAATAGCTATATGATGACGTACAGAGTCTATATATCTAAAAGAAATTGAAAGTTCACATCTGTAAAATGTCATTTTGACTCTTTTTTTCCACCTGTTTTGAATATTTGAAAACAGTGTCAAATGTGGTTGAAAATTCGTCTGTAACTCCGGTTGGAGAATGCAAACATATATATACATGGAAATTTAACCACATTGTTATGTCACTTTTGCCAATTTCTGAAATGATTGATTTAGGTGATGTTGACTTCAAAGTGCTGCAAAAGATCGGTCAGGGCAGCTTCGGCAAGATCTACGTCGTCGAGGATCCATCTACAAACAAGAAATACGCGATGAAATTGGAAAATTTTGATGTTAGAGTTCCTCAGGTTCTATTTGAAGGTCAAATATACAACATCTTGCAAGGAGGACCTGGAATACCAAACATTCACGCTATCAGTTCAAATAACGAAGGCAACTACATCGTTATTGATTTGCTCGGCAAATCTCTCGAATCGTTGCTCAATATTTGCCATCGCAAAATGTCACTCAAGACAGTTCTGATGCTAGCCGACCAAATGATTAAGTCCATACAGTTCATGCACAGCAAAGGATTGATTCATCGCGATATTAAACCAGATAATTTCATTATGGGTCTTGGATTGCGCTCATCTAAAGTATTTTTGATCGATTTCGGACTGTCAAAGCGATATAAAGATCCAAGAACAGGAGAACACTATCCTTATCGTGAAGGATTATCGTTATCAGGAACAGCACGATATGCATCAGTTCCAGCACTAACGGGTGTTGAGCAATCAAGGAGAGACGATTTGGAAGGACTTGTGTATGTTTTAATTTACTTACTCAAAGGAAGTTTGCCGTGGCAAGGAATAAATTGCACAGACAAGCGTGAAAAACATTATCGTATTGCTGGAGCAAAGATTGGTATTCCGTTATCCGAATTATGTTTCGGAATTCCGGATGAATTTAAGCAATTTCTCATTGAAGTTAGAAAACTTGAATATACGTCGACTCCTGATTATGCAGGATACAGAGAAATGTTCCGAAATTTATTCATTTCCAAAGGATACAGATTAGATTATATCTACGACTGGGATCTTTCGCAGGAGGATAGGGATGCTGTTACAGTTGTCAGTTCTTGTTCCAGCTCACACGGAGTTCAGCCGCCCAAAGTATTTCACAAAAGACATCGTTATGCCGTTGATTCTAATGACAGCAGAGCAGCCAACACATGCCTGGATGGACCAGAATCACCAACACCAGAAAGAGACCCGGAACCCCTTTACCAAAAGAAAATTAGAGAGAAAAAATCTGATTCGAGAAAAGAATACAAACCAAAGCGTTCACACCGTCACGGCTTCGATAGAGTTCCTATTAATAAGCACGAACACGTTTCTTCTGGTCGCCGTAACTCAATTATTGTCGAAAAAACAGAAAGAAAAAAGAAAGAAGAAAAGCATTCAGGAAGTAATGACAAAGCTCTTAAAAGAGAGAACAATGATGTTCCACAAGAAGACTTTAATGCCAAACAGCCAAATCTTGAGCGCTTCTACGAAAAACCGAAGAAACAAAAGCATCATTCATCAGATAAATCAAAGAGACGCGAGAAATCTTCAGAAAACAGAAAACTCGAGAGATTCGATTCCAAGGATGAGCATGATGCAATATTTAAAGCTGTTACATCACTCCAGAAGTTCAAAAAAGAAGAACTCTTAAACGACGAGCCAATTCAAATGCCGCCACCGCCCCCTGTTGTCGAAGAAAAAGAAAGGAGGAGTTCAAGAGCAGCAAGACACTCCCATGATAGAGATGAAGAGGACCTCGACATCAATAAGTCTTCTGATCTTCGCAAACTCATCAGAAGGAATATTAAAATGCGCCGTCAACATGATTACATCACAAACTCAACTCCTGTTTTCGACCTTGGTGAAAAGAGGAGAGAAAGGCATTCATCTGGACAACGTCCATCAAATGTGCATCGCCATAGAAACCATTAAACAATGTTTGAATATTATGCGTTTAATTTCTTACAATTCTTTTTTTGATTTTGAATTTTTGAATGAGACAAATAACAAAAATAAGATTTATTCGTTGTATAGAAATGTATTTTTAAATTGTTAAATCATATTTTTTAATGTTGCCTCAACCCAATGAATTGATTGCAACATTAAATATGTATGGACTTGAAGAAATCAATAAACACCTGAAGATGATGACAGAATCATCATCAAAAAAGACACCTTCACTAGTAATTCCGGCATTTAATGATTTATTTTCGTTTCCTTCTTCAGATTTCGGGAAAATACTATCACAATACATAGGAGAACAAAGAATTGAAGCTTTTCGCAAATCAATTATCTCGAGACACGAAATTTCGCGAATTCAAGCTGATATGTCATTAAACGAAGTTAAAGCAGCTCTTTCTCCTGAAAGAGAAAATATATTCACGGATAAGATTATAGCACGCTTTAAAATGGTCGATGGAAAGTTCGATAGCGCATTATTTAAGACTTTTCTTTCACAGCTTTCCAATGTCCAAAACGGGATACTGTCGATTATAGAAATTGATCCATGGATAACACGCACAATATCACAAGATACATTTCGAACTTTTATAATTGAAACAATTCCTAAACTTAAGTCTCTCGCACAACTTGAAAAAGACTATAATTGGTACAAAGAGTTTTACGTTGAAATTGTAGTATCAACATTCTTTTTCTTTTATTCTGATTATAATTATATGAATTTGAATGCTACTTCACTATTTCAATCCAAGCTATTCTCATCTTTCCTCAATATGGACATGATTCCATCGTCAAATGTATTCTCAATAAAATCAACAACAATAATTTACAAATCTTATGTTAAAGAGAATTCAAATGAGGATGGACTCATCAGCAAAGAAAACCTCAAAGATATTCTCGACTACAAGTTCTCAGACGCTTTTCTTGACCGTCTATTTGAAATTTTACCAACTTTCGAAGGGAAATTCGATTTTTGCACTTATGTTAGCTTTGTTGTTGCTTTGCAGAACATGCAAACGAAACAAGGAATCAGATTTTTCTTTAGGATTGTCGATATCGATGAAGATGGATATGTTTCAAGAGATGATATCACATATTTTTATAAATGTCTTGTTGATGAAACAGGATTCAGAGAGATCAACGAAGATCGATTCATATCAGAACTATTCGATACTGTATCATGCACCGGCCGTGGAGTCACTATTAATCATCTCCTTAAGATGGGATCAACAACATTCTTCTTAAAGCTTATTGATATTCACACATTCAAGGAATGGGAGAATCTTACTGCTTAATTTTTATCACAATATTTAAGGCTCTTCTACTTAATTTGCAGAGATTAAATTGTCAAACGCCACAATGATATCATATATGCAGTTAACTTCACTAAAAGACTCAAAGGTTAAGGAACTCAAGAAAGCTATAACTGTTATCACTTGCTTTGTTCGTGGAAAAACCCAAACAGATGATTTCGCTGAAGAATGAGGCTTTAATTATAGAAGCTCAAACAAGAAAAATCGATCAAGCAACAGCAGGCAAACTCTTAGAACCAAATGCACTTCATGAGAGAGGAAGAGAAGCTAAGAAATTAAAGAAGATTGCGAGCAAAAGAAACCAATTGAATCAGTTCCACAGCCACCAGAATTCCATGACATGAAATAGAAATATTAATATATTTGCTTGTTTTTTATTAAATTTAACTAAATTGTTGATACTTGGTTGGTTATGTTTTCGCTTTGCTTTTTCTTGCTCCTTAAAGCGAAGAACCAAACTAAAACACAAATGATTGCGACCAAAAGAATACATCCAATAACTTTTCCAATAATTGGTCCCACACCCAATCCTCTTTTCTTATCATCAACTGATCCAGAGCCTTTTTGATCTTCATCAGTTACGGAAACTGATGCATCAACAGATTATTCATTTTGAGCGACTGCTGTTTGGTCATAGTATCCAGGATTGAGATAATATGTTTGCCCGGATTTAAATAAGAAGTTTGTATCTTCAGCTGTAGCAGTTTTATCGGCATATTTGGTAATCCAAACTTTGCAATTGCCTTCATAATGTTGCTTCGTTGGATCACCACCACTTGTTACATTTTGCATCAATGTGAGTATCTGAATGTTGCTATAAATAGTGTTATTTGCATACATTAAAGGTTTTCCAGTCTTCATTGCCCTAACTTGATCATTCTCTGGTTCATAGGAGATCGTCATAAGTTCGGGACTTATAACATAAACGTATCTAAGGAGCTGCTTTATCTTTCCTTTCCTAGTTTGTGGATCACCTATAAATCGTACAAAATATTCAATGTGTCTGAATAACTGAGATCAGTTGTGATTAATGGCTGTGTAACCATATCGATCTCGTAATCGAGCTAATTTTATTTACCGACGTAATGGAAATCAATTGGTGGCATAATGTCAATGATTTGGAGTTTGCAATATTCTTCAGGACAACTGTAGATTGTTTCAAGTGAAGGTTTTGATATTTCTTGCATTATTTTGAATACTTCATCAACAGTTTCAGGAGATCTTTTGCTGATGAAGAATGGATTTTCTATAGTCTTTTTCGTTTTGTTGCCGTCACTGATTGCAGCAACAACCTTTGAAACATTATAAGCAACAGCGTGTGTTCCCAAAACTCCATTTCTTTCCTTTTGGAATAGAAATCTTTCTTATCCAAGGTAAATTTGATGATATGATTAATATAGTGTTAATTATATCCTCGTCGTCATTAGAAATACGAATTTCCTCGGCCCTGATTAATAAGACAATGCCCCAGAAAATCAAAACAAAAAATAAGGATTTCAATTCTTATTTCATTTTTTGAGAGATCAGAAAATATCAGATCCGAGAAAATATATTGTGAAATCCTTCTTTTGGATCTATTTTCGAAAAATTGTTTTTGATAAACGAAATCGGATCTGGAACAATTTGTGATAAAATTCTTAAACTTGTTCAATCGCATCTGCTTCATTCAAAGTTTTTCGAGTTGTGTTAAGTTACACCTTTGTTTGTATATGAGTTTTGTTGTATTTTGGGGAATCATTCTTTGCTTCATTATTGATTTTGGCTTCAATTATATTCATGAAATATGATTATCTATATTTAATATATACTGAAAATTCTTGACTTTTTTTGGAATTCTTCATTAAATCATATATATTATTTCCATATTTTTAATAAAAACGTAGTTTTAATCGAGTAAATTTTGAGATACTCGAATCTAGAATTATTTTTCAATTATAGTAACACATTAGATATCCATTCTGTGTGCTGAATCCGAATATCGCAATTATTTTTTCCTAAAGCGTGTTTCACTAATTTCTCTCGACAAATAAATTTATGAAAAAATTATTTCCTCTCAATTTTTCAAAAAGTTACCAAAATCAATTGATCAATCTAATTTTTTTTCGTAATCTACGGACTTTTTAAAGTTCAATAAGTTCTAGGTAAGCGGCTGAGCCATTTTTTAGAATTGAGCTTCGAGCAATTCTAAAAATGGCTCAAAAAAAGAAAAGAGGAAAAAGTGTAATTTTTTTTACTCACGCTCCTTTTTAGAATAAGGTTCCACATTTTCTTTCATTTTTCTTTAAAGGTTACTTGAACTTTCAAAAATCAGCAAAATTCAACTTTATCTATTTCGTATCTATCATCCATTTGGATATGTGTATTTGATTTCGGAGCTAAGTCGCGGCAATTTTATATCATTTAAATATATTTACACCTTCAACTCATTTATTTCTATAAATTACTTTAGAGTCTCATCGAGCATGATATATATTCGCATATGCCATTACATATTACTTCACATTTCCAATACACATGTAGAGCTTGATGATAACCTTATTTATATCTCGAATTTTCACAATTTTCACAATTTTGATCTAAACAAAACTGAGATGTAAACTTTACATGACATAATGTTTTTAGCATGTTCATGAACATAACATAACGTTAAATGCTTGTATTATTGTACTTTCCTGGAACTTTCTGCCTTAACTTTTAGCATGTCCCTGTAGTTTCACTTTTCCAAACATATCTTCGGTAAAATTCGAAGGTTTTCACACAAAAAATCAAGTTTTTAAAAATGTTGGCCTCCTTAATGGCCAACTCCGCTGCATGAGCTTGCAGAGGCATCAATCATATGACGGCAATACAGATTCATAGAGCGCATGACATCCACAACAGAAATATTCTTCAATATCTGATTTTGTGAATTGAATCAATTTAATTTTCGACTTTACTTAGCTCTCCTCTCCTAGCTTAGTTTTGCATCACATGCCATACATCATACTACTCTAACCACTCATTAAAACTCATTACATTTCGAAACTGATATCTCATGGTATTAGATTTTCGCGGCAAAGTTCGGAATTATATACACATACATGAGCATAGTGATATATCGAACTCTCACTCCAAATTATTTTTTGGTTTACATACCAATTTGACATGACAATTTTTTACATGACATATCATAAAGTTTATTTGTCAAAAAGTACACAACATCAAAATGCTTGTAATAAATTTTGCTTATTTCCATTATTAGTTAATCATTTGTGTTTAGCTTGATTTATTGTTTATCAGCTGCGCAGAGTATCAATCCTTTTTTTATGAATATGTTTTGTTTCAGAATTAAGATGAGTTTTTTCGCTATCACATTCTTTTAATTTATCCAAAGTGACTTTAAAATGTTTGATTGGCTCAACTTTCTTGAGATAATATCCTTAAATTCAGACATCTATTTGAAATGCTATTGATTTTCAATGAGTTCGAGGGATAAAGAAATGTTTCATTTGATTGTATATATACTAACAACATCTTTATTAATAACATCAAACTATATCTGACAAGTGGCCTCTGCAACAACAGTATCGAGAGGCTCATCGTCATTAATAAACTCTGGGCTTATTTCGACAGCTCTTGCACCTTCTATTGTGCCATTCCAGTCAACGAAATCATCAGGATTTGGCATATTTTCAAAATAGTTTTCCCAAATGTGACGCTCGTTTCCTGTCAATCCAAAACGCTTCTTCATCTCGTCTATCTTCTCATATATGTATTTGTAGTTCGGTTTTTCATCAAAATGTAAGTAATTAATGCTTGTCCAAATATCTGCTAATTCTGGACCGGCATTGTGCGTGAATTTCTTGACATTGAATTGTGATTTGAGGTATATAAGTTCTTCGTGGTCCTGAACACCTCTCCAAGGCAGTTTTCCGCACATCATTTCGATCATGACATAAAACCATGAGATCATGTCATCCTTTCGCGAGCAAGAGCAAAAAGAGTGACAGTTAATGCTCGCATATGCTTTAGAACCTCTAAATCCTGCATTTGAAGTATGTTCAATATGTTTGCCAGTCTCGGTATTGATATATTGGCGTGTGAGACCGAAATCTATGATGCATATCGGAGTGTCGCGCTTATTCCTCGTGATGATATTTCCTGGTTTTATATCTCGATGTACGAAACCTCGGAGATGTAGTTGTTCTAGTGCTTTGAGAGACTCCTGCATCACGATTACTCCCGATTCTATTGGAATTTTCTTGAATATCTGCGTTATTGATGTTCCTAAAAGTTCCATCGAGTAAAATCTGAACTCTGGAGTAACTCCAAATATGCCACAGCGTGGAAACATCAATGAAGACTGCAGCGCAGCGAGAATTTTGTACTCGTGCTCTAAATATCGTTTTCGACTTCGATGAGATTCGCATTTAATCGCCACAATCTCACCAGTTGTTTTATCCTTGGCATTGTAGACTTCCCCGAATGTTCCAGCACCGATTTTTTCGCCAATGATGAAATGAAGAAGCGAAGACCCAGTGCGGATCATCCCCCTTTTGTTCTTATAAATGAGGGTCTTTTCCAACCACTTTTTTATTCTTAAAATCCCTAACGTCAAATTCTTAATATTATTTTATTACTTTACATGACAGATTCATATTTCATCACTTGACGAGATAAATTTATATCTATGCACTATGGGCATAGCATACAGATCTGTGAATATAACTAAGAAACCTTAAAAAAAACAAAAAAGTTATAAAGCCCTATCTTGACTTGATATGCAATTTTTTGTCAACACTTATTTGATGCTGTGTCAACGAGTTGCAAATACTACACACAGACTTTTGTAAATATTCATATGCCAGAGCATGATCAAATCAGACAAAATTAATAATCAGATTTTGAATCAATCGATTTCATGATGATCACAGCTGATTTTTCCTTTTACGAACGTGCTGTTCCCAACTTCAGCATCCCCGACGAAAAAAAAAACAACAAGAAGTGCTTTCTTCAGTGTTTGTGCTTCGCACAAGTGATGTTAACATTTTCCAACTCTCATCTTTAATAGGTGGAGGCTGCAAATGTTAACATCGAAAATTTTCCTCGTTTGTCGTTCATTTCGGGACGTGAAGCTCAAAAAAATCGTCGGGGACGCCACAAACCATTCAAAATTGATGACATGAGACACCATGGCAAAAAGCATCCGAATCTAACCTCAAAAAATAGGTTTTATTAACTCAGACTTTGCACACACTGTTACATACCCATGTGGATGCTATATTTTAGATTGTCAAACTTCTGATATGAAGTCAAAAAAATTCCGACTATCATTGAATTTTTTACTATCATTTTTTAATGACGAATAAAACTGTGGGTCGTCTGATATTTTCTGCATTCATATGTGACGGCATGGTTACTAAATGTAGTAGCAGAGGCTTACCTTTAGCTGAACGAAGGAATCCTCGAAACCGCAAAGACTACCATGGAACTTTCGAGAGGTTGGATCGTGCGAAAGAGGTTGGTCTTGGATTTTCTTCACCTACAGGAACGTCGCTCTCGTCTGAAATCATCACGTCTCAATCCAGCAGAGCTGAAGATTTTTCGTCACCCTCAGAAATCGAAGTCGGAAATTTCACTTAAATTATTTAATCTGATATCGATGCCAATAATAACTTTGAAATATTTTCCGATTTCCAATATCAGCCACTCGATCAATCCAATTGGTCTTCTTTAGAATTTTGAGTGATTCATTTCACCAAAGTCGTTTTTTACATGTTTCCTGTCTTCCATGATTTATATAAAAGGCAGATTTATGATATATTTCAGTTTTTCTTTATTTTTGGCTATTTTTTCTTTCCATAGTAATGAAAACCAATGATAGATAATTTTGGGTATATTATAAAATCTCTGGGCCTATACCATCAAGTCGCCTAAATAACAGAGCTTTATTGCATAAATTTTTTAAAATAATAAAATAAACATGTTATGGGCTAAAAAACTAATGTATATAATTTTTTCACTTAAACTACATTTTTTAATCTAGGTACTCTACGGGCGTGTTCCTCACAATATTGAGGGGGACCCCTTGAAAAAATTGAGATGAGTACCTAGATTAAAAAAAGTAGTTTACATTATCTGAATATTAACTCATTTTATGTGTATGTTTATGAAAAAAAGTGAGCAACTGCTTCCGTTAAAATTAAAAAATGAGTTCTTCCCATGAACAGATTCGCCAATCAGGGAATGAACAACAGTTTATCGGTCCTTCTGGAAGCAACTTAAAAGTGGAGCTTATAAAGGTTCACGTTCCTACACGTAATGGATATCAATCTGCTTCTGAAATTGGAGAAGGCTCTAATGTGCAAATGCCAGTGCATATTGCTTTACCCGAGAAGTCAGAAATTGAGCAAATTCCGGCGAAAGCTCGCGGAAATATCGAAGATGCATACGCAATGCCACCAAAAAACAATAATTCGACGCCAAAACATGAATCTTCTAAAAGCAGCCATTCTCCTCATCATAGAAGTGATAAATCAGAAAAATCTGCGAAATCTGCAAAAACAGAAGCAACTTACATAGTAAATCAGCAATTTCCACAAGAAGAAGGCTCAAAAAGTTTCAGCTATTCTACTTTTGGAACATCTGTTACTTTGTCTGCAAAAACTGACAGAAAATCAGAAGATTCTGTTCCTGCTTCAACAGAATCACGCGTAAGAGTTCGCGTTCACAGAAATGCAGATGGAAAAAAGGTAATTCTCGGTCCATCTAAACACAAAAATCGAAAAATTCCATATCCAAATTATGATGATATTGATCCACATTACAGGTATTTTGAGCATCCTCCGATTAGAAACATCGATAGATATGTTGATGACATTCATCATCCTTCAGGAAAACCATTAGATGAAAATGATGTTAAAAATCTCGATCTTAATGTGAATCACGCACTTCCGTATAAGCATATTGGCTTGGTTAATACAGTTCCTTCAAAAACATCAAAGTTGAATGATCCAAATGTGTTCCCTGATAATTTCCGTATTAGCATTCCTGCTAACAGCCGCTTCATAGGAAGCAACTATACAACAATGACGCACACAACAATAGAGTCCGCTTCATGCGATACAGCAGAGAGCAGCTTCAGAACAGTCGTTTCGCGCGATATTCCAACTCCAAGTGAATCTTCCGTCAAACCAGGGCTCAGAATTGGATCTGAAGTTCAACACATTGATGGTTCGAATCTCGCAAATCCACCAGTTTTAGATAGGAACCTTTCTGAAGCTCCAGAGTCAACAATCGAATATGGATTCAAGTATCCAGCCACGGTTGAACCAACAGAAGAAAGGTATCCAGCATTCGAAAAATTCAAGGAGAAACCACAGCTTTTCATGCCTCGTAAATTCAGAATGCATGTTGCAAAGTTTGATGATGACTATAATGAGCAGTACTTCTATCTTGATGAGCCAAACTTCCTTGGCGCCGAATTCAACACAGATAGTGTCGCGACAGTTCACTATGTTCCAAAAGATTCTGCTCCACCTCCACCACCTGTACATAATGCTTATGTACCAGTTTACAAGCCTGCTCCATCGCAGTCCTATAAATCTCGCGTTTATAAGGAGCGCAAATCTTCAAAGTCATCTAAGAGCATTTCCCTTTATTCAGAATGCACAGAATCCTATAATCAAACTATTACATCAACTAATCCTCAAATTGATAGCTACTCAGAGACATCTTCGCAAGCACCGTCTGTAACATACTCTCAGCCTTCAGAGACTTCTTCCAAAGCTCCATCTGTCACATACTCAATGTCATCAACAAAGTCTTCTGTAAAGAAGTCATCTTCAGCTATTCCAGAAAGCACAGAGTCAGAAAAGCCAAAGAGGAAGAAGAAACCACAGAAGGTTATTATCGAGTATTCCGACAGTTCAGAGGAGAGTGTTGATGAAGAAATCCATAAGAAGATCATCGTGGAAGAAGAAGCACCAAAGAAGCATCGTCATCATCGCCACGAGGAACCCAAGCCTGATGAAGATATTTGGATAGAAGCTGTTCCAGATGCCTCTCCTCGCGGATACAAACGTGTTAAGCATCACCGCAAGCACAACCATCCAAAGCACATTTATTATTATATCCCAGACAAAGAGCATCCAGGCTGTCAGTTGCAGATAAAGAAGTGTCGTGTAAAGCCAGCGCATCCAACAGAATACGTCTACGAGTACTACATGGAAGGCCCCAAAGTTGCAGTCAAGCGTGTCAAGTACTACGGCAAATCATCGAAACTCAACAGAGCTGACACATTTCTCGACAAGAAGGCAAACATAAGGAAACCAAGACTGAAACCAGCAAGGATGACAGAGTACGTCTACGAATACTACACAGATGAAGAAGACAAGGAACAGTCAAGAGTCAATCTTAGACGTGCAAAGACGGGCAACAAGCTTCCGCCGCGTCTCCACTACATCGACCCAGATTTCATTGAAGAGAAGAAGACTGAACCGAAGCCTGAAAAGAAGAAGAACAAAGTTATCTATGCAGAATCTGAAATCACAACAGCGAAGAAGAAGCAGCTTGTTCACCTTATCAAACAAGTCGAAGAAGAAGAGGAGGAGATCATCGAGTACGAGGAAGAGAGTGAAGAAGAGTGCACAAGCTCCAAAAAAGCCAAAGATCATCGTCCAATATGACTATTCCTCAGGAGAAGAGGAGGAAGAAATTCATCAATTCATCTACATATACGAAGAGGATAAAGATGAGAAATAAATTTTGTTATAAATACTATTGTCTTACAATTGAAATAAAGCGATTTTAGTATATTAAAATCATATCATTCACAAAGCATTTTTCACCTATGCCTATACTTATCATATGGAGTTATATTTGAATCAATAAATTAATAGATTAAATAAATTTAATATTAGGAAGACATTATAATTGAAAATGCGCATCATTTTAAATGAAATGATGATTCATTAGTTGGAATAAAGAAGTTAGATAAGAGAGATTCCAAGAAAAACAAAATTCTTATCAAATCTAATTTTCCAAAAATTAGATTTATTTCATTAATAATGGTCATCATTTTTTTCCTGTATTATGTGATATAAGAAAAATAAACCCAGTTATAGAACTTAATAATCGAGAATAAAATATGTTTTCACCTTTTTTACTTTGGTTTTACAGAGCTTTCAGGACACTGTATATAATATGATAATGCTTTTTCAAAACGTATATGATAAAGTCTTTACTTTCCAGGAATATTCATCTTGATACCAAAACGCTTATCCTGAGCATTCTCTTCTGCGAGACGAGAAAGAGCGATGTCTGTCTGTGTCTCGAAAATCAAGCCTCCGTTAATAAGAGAATCGAGAACTTGTAATGCCTTGTCTGGGTTGAATGCTAACTGGACTTCAGAGACATCCTTGAAGCATCCGTTGAGAACCTCAACAAATGTATGAATAATATCCAACATAGCGAGTGGATTTTCGCATTCGTCGACTACTGTGATGACAAATAATGAGGCGTAGGCGCGATAAACTATAGAAATCTTGCGCTGAAATTCGTAGCTTGTGATTCCGTCGCCTGGTAAGATATTGCAAAGATTCGAAGATCTTGTCGAAACCATTCTGAAAACTTCATGAGCAAGGCGGTTTCTTGTCTCCTGGCTCATTTCTACGTACGCACGGGCAAGGCGAATGTCGCCATTCTCGTTGATAACGAAAAAGCCGTAGATCATTTATTTTTTGTCGAGGCTATCGTCACTTTTTTGGCAATTCGATCCGATGAATAGAAAATGCGAAATATTATGTTCTTTATTTGGATCTCCTTGCAAAGAAAATATTGGCTGTTAAACCTTGCGATTTCGTGTTGATTGTTTGATATCTCAAGGCAATTATCGATATACCATAAATCGGGCAATCTCTAATTATAATAATCTTTATCTATATCATATTCTATTAGCCATCTTCCCCAATTCTCGAATAATACACTCTTGATAATAATTATCTGTTTAATCACTAATGAATTGCGGCTGATGAACACTTATCTTTTCAAAAGAACAATAGTGCGTTTCTATTGAAGAAACATTAACTTAACAGAATGGTCAAACTATAATTCATTATAGAATCTATTCCATCATTTCATATTTGATGTCCTTACGAAAAAATCTATTTCTATTATATATCTTTAATGGCATAACTTAAACACATATTTATAAATTAGAATCTAATATTTTTTGACTTATGATTGAAAATTATGATTTTGCATGTGTTGCTTGCATTACATTCTGTTTTTGCTGCAATTTGATAAAATATGACATCACATTGCTTTATTAAACTCTTTTGAATGAAATTCGAAGATAGTTGTTGCGAGTATAAACATACAACGTCTCAAATAACAATTACGTTTGCTGAAGCAAGCAAATTATCAACATTGGATTTTAGTGTGAATGTCTTCTATAAATAATAAACAATAATCTTTTTGATCATTAATATTGTTAAGACTGTACCCATAGGTTTATATCTTTGGCCTGACTAGAGCTACCCAACAACAAAAATAAAATCACAAACTTGTTTTTTATATAATTAAGGACAAAATTTTGCTTCATGAAACATGTTTCATCTATTCCTAAATAGTATGATGCATGATAATGCGAGTTGTGAAGCATTATATGGTGTAGCTAGTTCAATCTCATAACCAATATTCATCGAGAAATCAAAATATGATAATAAAAGTAGGTCAAAACAATTATTGGGGATGAAGGCAAACGAGGGTCAAAAATAATAAAGCAGGGAATGGAATAATATGGAAAGTTATTCTGATTATTATAGTGACGATCCTGAATACAATCTGGAATTCAAACCACCAGAACCAGATCCAACAGGTATGGTCAGACTCAGCAGTGATCTTTATGAGAAATTAAAATCAGGAGATATGAAAATCGTAAGTTCAGATAACGATAAATACACTATTTTAGATTCTTCTGGTAATATATTGCTTAATTTAACGAAAATACCTTCGAACATTAAAGAAATTAACTACGAATCCGAAAGCATCTACAAAAAAACAGACGAAAAAACTTATACATTGACTTACGAGATAACTAACTCATATTCAGTTGGAAAAAGTGGAGGAGTGCTTTCTCACGATATATTTAATGCTCCTAAAGTCCATAATTCGAAAAACAAAATTATTGGAAATCCAAATGCAATTCCTACCCCACCAAAGGATGCAAAAAATCTTGGTCAAGCAATTTCTAGTTATGAAAGCCTCAAAAATATGTATTATTCCACAAAACAGAATCTTGAAAGGTTATTCAACGAATTTCAAAACGAAATCATAAATGATTCAATTGAATCTCGTGGTTTAACACTTGTGCGATTACAATCATCCATAATAGAAGAGCAAAATCGAATTAAAGAAATCGAAAGAAGTATGCTGCAATTTAATGAATTGTTCAGGAATGAAAACGCCAAAAATGCAAATTTTGACTGATAATACGTTATATTACTTAACATTATAATTATCAAGCAATTGATCTTTATATTTTATAGCTTTAGTATGACGCTCACATCGGATGCGACCAAGTGGCAGCTTTATTACTGTATTGCAAATATCAATAATTTCAATATGTAGAAAAAGAGGCTTTTGATATTTCATTTATATTATTTATGCTTTGTTGTTTTGTATAGTATTCCCCAATAAAATTCATCTGTTATTAGCGTATCTAAAAAAAAACATCAAATAATTTAACATTTTTTCAATAATTGTTGGCGAACTTTCGTTCATAACAAGTATCAACTAATTTTAAATTATTGAACATATTTAAAAATTTATTACATACATCAAATATAACACAAAATAAATTATAATTTCAATATATGCCCACGAGAATTAAATAGAGCCTTTTGAAAATCTGGTGTCTTTGTTGCTGCTATTGCACCAATTAAAGCAAGTTCACCAAAAAATGAAGAGGGTTGTTGCTCAAAGTTGTATGGTCTATTTTGTGAAGAACGGCCTATTGAAGAGATACCTACCCCTGTGAAGCAATTATGAATTATACCAGAAACTGCTGTTGCAACTTTTGAAGCAAATCCTCGCTTATACATAGACCTTAGAGCAGAGCTATGGAATGAAAAAGGAGTCATATCATTTGGTCTTCCATTGCGTAATATTTCAAAAGGCGGTTCATAGGTATCCATTATCTTGTTTAGATATTTCACAGAATTGTTGATGAAACCTTCCTTCAACTCATCAATTTCAAGAATCTGCGCATTATTGAATTCAGAATCATCAAAAATTGTTGGAGTTGTAAAGTTTTGGATAATAGAAATGAATTTGTGGTAGTTAAATATCTTATTTGCTAATAGTATTTCGTAAATAAATGGAATATTTTTGTGAGTTAATGAATAATCATAATTAACTGGATCATTTGTTAATTTATCATATTCATTGAAGTATGATAACTCAAAGCTCGGGAATTTTGATGATCTTGTTATAATTGCTTGCATGTATTTCTCATTTTTCGTTAATTTATATAATGTCACGATTTCAGGAATTCCTGCAGAATAATCAGAAAGATGAATAGCACTGGATAGCTTTCTGGATCTGCTTTGTCCTGTTTTTAGATTGATGTATGGTGAAAGATTGTTTCCAAATCTATGAATTTGCGAATAGCACTCTTCAGCATGAGTTAAAAAGAGATCATCGTGTGAAAGTGCATATGCACCTAAAAGAGAACCTATTCCACGTGTAAAGAATTCTCTGCGATTGATCCACTCAAGTTTTGAGCATCGAAATTGTGTTTTAAGATACATATGAGCGCGATGATATTGTTCATTGAGGCCTAAAAGGTATAAAACTTCGAGTGATTCTAGTAATGTTGCTGAAAAACCTAAATCATTCGTACATTGAAAATTCATTAAATTAATTCCATCGGAATTCATGCATTTACTTGCGTAAGTATCAAAAGATTTTGCAATAACCTTTCGAAGGTTATCTAAATATTGTGGATTTTCAATCATAACAGGCTGAACTCCTGTTTTTGTAAATATAGAGTAAAATTTTGGAACAAAAAACATATTCTCGTTGAAAAGAATCTGTATTGACCCAAAAGTTGCGATTGCTATCAACGCATATGTTATTACCGATTTAATTAATGCGCGCGAAACAACTTTCTTTCTCATTATGAAATATGACACTTTACATGCCAAATAATTCTAATTTTGACACTTTAAAGCAGATTTGTTAGTGGCAAAAAGTGTAATAAAATGTGACAAAGTGATATTCCCCTTTGTTTATTTTTTTTTGAGCAATCGTGTGTCCCCCTGAAATTAAATACACAATTTTATTTTACGAATGATTAGTTCAGAACAGTGGGAGGCGACATGCTCGCAAGCAAGAAGACCTGACGCTAGTGCCCAAAGCGCTTTGAAAACAATCGAATTATTCGCAGAAAGGCCGGATTGTCTGGAATGTACATTAAACATCATTCAGGGCCCTCTTACCGAATATTCGTGTTTCCACTTACTCGGGCAAGTGCATAAATTCATCAAAAAATTCTGGAATCCTGAATCTGAAATTTGCATTCAATTCAAAAATACGTTTTGCGAGTTCATGTATGCAAACCTCGGACGTATGATCCCAAATCTTACTAAAATGGCCGAAATTGTTGTTGACATTGCAACATTCGAATGGCCTGAGATCTGGCCGGAATTCAATGGAATTCTCACAAATGGAAATGAAAACTGCATTGCCCAAACGCTTCGCATCATATCAGTTTTGTCCACCACAATAAATGAATTCGACGAAAAAATATCTTTAACTGGACACAGACTTAATATTATGAACAAAGCATTTCTCGAATTATCAGAGCCAATACTTGAAATTCTATTGGCAGCCTTTACCAGATCACCAGAAGGCAATATTCCAATCTATTCTGCAGCATTAGACGCATTAAACTCTATTTGCAGTAGAATTGATTGCCAGTTTGTCTATAAATCAGGAATTCTCGTTCAGATTCTTCAACAATGCAACAACACAGAATTATTACCAAACGCGATGAAAGTCATTGCAGAAGTCATCAGTGTTGGTTACATGGACGAGGAACAGTCAGAGCTTCTTACAGAAATATTCAACGGTATCGCAATGTTATTAGCAAACACAATTACAGATGATTTTCAGTTTTCAAATGATGAAAATAGTCAATGGCTCGAAGGACTTCTTTGCATCACAATTCCAAACATGTTTGATCAATACAGCGATATCCTCGAAGTTCCTGAGCATCAGGAGCAATTAGACCCAGTCATTAATTCGATTCTCAAATTAACAGAATTTGTTGCTGGTGAAGTCTCAATGGGTGATGATACAATGAAAGAGCCATTTGAAAAATGCATTGATTTCTGGTACAAGACATCACAGAGAATCGTTTCTGATATGCGTTCGAGAAATCCAACAGTTTATATTGTTTACAGAAACTTTATGCCAGAATTAATCAGAATTCTCATTTCTAATATTGTTGATCCAATACCAGTTAATCAGACAGAAGATAGAGAGCTTGAAGTCGAAAGCCAGATGAAGTATGGCGATTTATACTCAATGATGAAGCAAACAATTGGATATTTGACAAAGATCGATACTCGCCAAATCATTACAACAATTTATTCCATCGTTGAAGCATTAAGACAAAACTTTGATGTGAGTCTCTATCAGAAGCTCTGCTGGGCTGGTGGTGGTGTTCTCTCAATGTTAAATGAACAGTCAGACAAATCATTTGTTATGCAATTCTATACATTCCTTGCTGAATACTTCGAACAAGTTAAGGGTGAATTATCAAATCCAGAAATGGCTAACATGGAAAATGAAGAAACACTTAAAATAATTAAAATGTGTGGCGCTTATGCATTCGCCTGCTCTCAGGGTGACAAATTCTATGTTTACGATAAGGAAATGTTGCAAGTCATTGTTCAGCACCTACTCGCGATGTTTGAAGCTGCTTCTCCAGCACTTCAATTAGTTGCAATCGAGTGCTTCTCAATACTTTCAAACTCCAAGATTAAGACATCATTCACGGAGAAGGCCCAAGGTGAACAATCTCTTGCTGAGTTTTTGATTTCTTCATGCGAAACATATGTTACAGCAATTCCACCACAATCAGCTGTCACATTAATTTCTGTTGTTTGCCAGATGGCAAAGCATTTAACAAGCCAGGAGGTAGACTACAAGGCTCAAATCCTTCAGGTTGTCTCAACTTTATTACAAAATGCAATGGCAGTATTTGACATCAATGAAGAAGTACCAGTTAGGAATTTGATTAATGCATGCCAGATTTGTGGTGCTGCTTCAACACTTGGAACAGATTTCTACAATTTCTTTGCACAGGCAGCTCCGCCACTTTATTCTTTATTCACAAACACAACAAATTCTATATTCGAAATCATCAAAACATCGCAAAACTTTGAGAAAGAGTTGACAAGTTTGAGATACAAATTGTTACAGAATGTTCAAACAGCTACTGTCACATTATTATCAAAGATCTTCTGTTTGACACCAACTGATCAAGCATCTGAAAGTGTTATGCAGCCGCTTGTTGAAATGATGAAGTTCTTCGAGGAAACTCATCCACTCGTTAAGAACACAGCTTTCTATGATGTTGTTGGCAATGTTGCCAGAACATTCCCACAACTCTTCACACAGTTCTTTGATAATTTCTTCGCTTCAATGTTTGTTCCAACAATGCAGCTCATTGATCCACAACAAAACTTCTCTGACTTCCAGTCTAACTTCCAGTTCAGAAGGCCTTTCTTCAAGATGCTGAACACAATCATCGTTTACATTCCTGCACTCTTCACATACATATCACCAGACAATTCCATGTATATATTAAATGCTGTTAAATATGGTTGCAACCATCCAACACATGAAGTTTCTGAAGTCGCTCACGACATTCTCAAAGATATTATTGTTAATGCTCGTGATAAATGCGGACCTGAATTCAGAGAGAAATTCTTCTCTGGTTTGATCTTAGATATTTTCGCATATGTCATCGAACTTGCAACAGATACAGCTCATATGTTCTGCTTCCACAAGCAGGCTCTTATCGTCAATGAGCTTTTGTTAGTTCCAGAAGCTAAGGCTGCAAGAGATCAATTATTCACAAATCTCTGCACTCTCTTCCCAACAATTGATCCATCTAATTTGGGAATCATCTTCGAGAGCTTCATAAATCAGAAAGGCAATGATGGTCTCACAGATTTGCTCAGTTTGACGAAGCACGTCTCTAAGTTCGACAAGCAGATTCTTGCTGAGAAGCGTCAGGCAGCTTTAGAAGCCCTGAGGCAAAGAGCTGATGAATCAGCCAACCAGATCCAGACTCAAGCTTTCGATGAGTAATTTCTCTATATATTTGTCTTTTTCTATAGAATAAACCAAATCATTATTTGTTCTCACATATCAAAACTATAATAGCTTCTAAGCTAAACATTGATCTTATATAAAAATTCCAAAACATAAAAAATAATTGTTTAATGAAAATCAAAATAATTCTATTGATACACTAAAAATAATTTACAATCATAGAAGTAAAGCGAAATGCTAAAGTGTTATTTTCCAACAAAATTTATTATCATATTGAAAATACATTTGAATGAAATATATATTTTAAGACTGATACACTTAGTATTTGATACACTTAGGTAATCTTGATAAGTTATGTAAAAATATTAGGTTGTTTTGCCTTTTTTAGAACATAACAAATGAAAAATTAACCAATGATCGAATAAATTAATGAGTCATTAAGTGAAATGATTCATTTTACTGTGTGGATGATAATGCTATGTCTGAAATTATTCATATTCGATCTTTGATTGAAATGGAGAATGGAATCGAATCATAAAAAGGTGACAATCAGACGTTTAAAAATGAACTCTCTTCTCTCTACTGCGGAGGATATTCAGTCTCCTCCGTCGCCATTGAGAAGCACAGATACTCCAAAAACATCCTCGCGTTCAATTAGTGATCCATCTTATCTACAATCGCCTGCAACTCCATTATATTCTCATCAGCAACAAGAGCAAATTTCTAAACGAAAGCAGGACCTGGAGCTTGAGGTGAACGTTCTGTCACAAAAGAAAGCTTCTCTCGAAAATCAGTTGAAAAAACTAAAAACATCGCGAGTTTCTAGGTCAGAATTGACTCTATTGAAAGCATCTGTCGCTCAAAAGGTGAATGATGACAATTCCTCTAAAATTGAAGAACTTATGAATACTTATGCTGAAATTATTAAAGAAGTAAGATCGAAACAATCACAGGTTGATATTTTGGAGACAAAAATACATGAAGAGACTGAAAGAAGGAATAATATATTCAACGAAATCTCTACGATGGAACAAACACTCGATTTATCCGATCTTTCATACAAAATTCCGGAAATGAAAGCAATTATTACTAACTTCGACCATAGTCAGTATATCTCAGATATCGAACGACTCAATATTGCATCAAATTCGTCAAAACAATTATGTAACGAATTAATATGCGCAAAGCCACCTTTAAATATGTTAACAGAGGCTGCAGCGGAATATTCAAAATGTGCGGAAACAAAATGGAAAGTGAGAGCTGTTGGAACTACAGTGCTTAGGAGTGAAATCACATCTCTACAGAAAAAACTTACAGAAACAGATTCATATATTCACAAAATCGAGTTTGGGGTCCAAAATGAAAAGGCAAAGTTAGAATTGATACAAAATCAAAACAGAAAAGAAGAAATCGATTTATGCAACAATAACTTGACAATTGTACAAAATTATAAGAACCAGATGACAAAACTTGAAGCAAATGTATCTAAACTCAAAACTGATGTCACTAATGCCGCGAATATTTTCGAGAATATTCATAGCGAAATGGAAAAGTTAGAAGGCGAGAAATTCATGATGTGTCAAGATTTTCAGGAGTCTGAAAGTGAGTCTGAGACAGAAGATTCTGATATTATTGATGAGGGAGATGATTTATCTAAAACATTATTAGAAAAGAAATCGGCACTTCAAAACGAAGTGCTTAAGCTCAAGGAAGAGTATCAGAGTCTCCAAACCAAGTCATCATTGGTCAAAGAAAAGAAAATCAAAGATTTGTCGATTATTTACTCCAAATACAAATCAGTTAAGCACAGGATCGTCAAAAATGGAATTTCTTACAATATGTCTTTCGATGATTCCATGTTTACCAACAAAATTAGACATTTGATTCATAAAATCGATTCAAACATTTTAGAAATCAGTCAAAACTTTGATTCTAATATACTTTCTGTTTAATTATTTTGTTTGTTTAATAAATTTCTTTTGTTTGTTATTTTATCGCAAAATTCAAAATTTTATTAACTTTATTTTCTATTAACTATGTGATTATATTGTCCATCTTTGAGAACTAAGAAAAGGTATAACTTGGTTCCTGTTCAATATCAAACACAAAAAGAATTCAGCAAAGAAAAATGAAAAACTCCTGTTTTATTTTTCGAGACCCTTATTAAATCGAATAATCCCCAATTTAATTTTTGAAAGCCCTCGTTCAAATGAGCACGTTATATTTTTTATAATTGGAAATCGAAGCGAATTCATCAGAAATAATAAAGCATATGCAGAGCAATATTGCTGCTCTCATGCACCAGATCAAGCAGATGCAGCTTTCAATCAATAAATATCAAGATAGCACAAATTCGATAATAAAAGAAGTGAGAAACACGAATATTAAATCGAAATTTGATATAATCATTGAATATACAGATATATATAAAGAATATCAGCACAAATATATATTATCTCATCAGTTAATCAACGAAACAGCGCAAATTAACTTTCTTCTTGATAATGCACTCTCTACAGAAAAAGATCTTCCTATCCAAGAAATTGAAATGATCCAGGAATATGAGAAACCCCAAGCTCGCCAGAAAATTAAATTACAAAAATTTCCAAGTAAAGTTTCAGCTACGTCACGTCCACTTGCAGGAAAACTGACATCTGCCTATATACATCGCAGAAAATTTGTCTCGCAGGAAGTTAAAAAAGCAATAAGAATCGAAAATCAAGCCGAAACGAAAACGACTTCAAGATCATCATTACCATCATTAAAAGGTACAAGAATCGATACTGATCCACCAATGACGCTTGAATCGTTATTCAATCCAGAAATCGCAAAATTATTCAAAAATTATTCGCAATTAATACAAAGATTTAAGACTTCTGATCCAGGCAAGATATCAAACTTATTCGAAAGCATGAGGAGAAACAATGGGCAGCTCGATCGTAGACTCGTTTTAGTTAAACACGATGTTAAGAAGCTCCAAAACAAAATTGATTCTTCGAAGCTAAGATTACAAGGAATGAATGAAGTTTATAAAGCAATATTGCATAAAATCGATGCTGTTAATGCAGGATTTAATATCAATGTCACTGGAACTCCGTATATGAAGATTCTTCAACTTAAGTATTATGTTAAAGAAATAATTAAAGAAAGGAGACAAAAGAAACTCAGTGAAAGCAGAACAAAGAAAGCAATTAATTACGCAAACGTCGTTCAAATCAAACGTGTTAAACAAGCTGCAGCTAAAGGAAATCCTGAATATGATGTTCCAGCTATTATGTTATCTGCAGAAAATAATAAAGGAGAATATACTCCGGCAACAAGAATTACAAGGCGTACATTTGAAGACATGAAAATCAAGAGCGCGTTAAATGAAAATGATATTTTGAGTTTTGGAAATACACTTGGAAATGCAATGACAGAAAGATTCGCTTCTACATTCATTGTATTTCCTCATGTTCATTATAAAGAAGATGAATTCGAGAATATGAGGACTGCAAGAGTCACTTTAAAGCCAAGCGAGCTTGAAATTCCCAAGATTGTTCTTGCAACGATAATTCAATTATACAAAGATAACAGTTCAAATCTTCATTTATCTGTTTTCTCGAATGAAGAAATTAACACAATGGCTGAAGACTTTTTGAATTTCATTTCATTAAGAGATCAGTTATGCGAAGTTTTCGACAAAATGTTTGATGAAAAATTATTCAGTGAGTTCTTCTCGAATCTTCTGAATGAAGATTCCGCAGCTGCTTGTTACTATGCAAGAGATTTCACTATCAGAATGTCTCTGAAGAACTCAGTTCCATATCTACTTGGTAAAATGGTCCCTTTCTTTGTTAAGATCGATAATCAGGAAACAATGCTTCCATTTTATTCTGCATTCGATTGCTTCTTAAGAATTTCATCGAATTTGTCATTTCACAATCAAATTTTGATTCTTGTAAACGAAAAAACAACAAAATTTGTCGATGAATTAATCAGTCGTCCAATGACGAATTTCGTGAGAGCTGCTTTAACAATAATGCTTTCATTCGGTTTCAACTTTCCAGAGCAGTTCTCTCAGCACTGCACATTATGCGCTGAGTGTTATTCTACAGCACAGAACTTCCTTGAACAGAGCAAAGATCACAAGACATGTGTTTTAACAGCTGTTCATTTCTTCACTGGTGTCAAAAACTTCTTGGATGAAGAATCCGTTCAATGGCATCTTGCATATTTCATGCACTTGTTAATGCACGAACTAACGAAGCAAGTCTTGAGAATCGACATCATTATTGCATTACTTGAAGCTATAACGACGATTATTGCAAATAGATCACAAATAATCAATGATCAACTTGTTATGACACATTTTATGGACTTCTTAATGAAGAACATTGGATTAGAAGAACTCATTGACATGAAACTTGGCACCCATCAAGATAACACTATCAATATATTCTTACAACAGCCACAACAACCATTCAAGTTTAATCTCCAAAGGAAGATTTCACAACAGGATATGGAGAAAGTTTTGCCTTTGTTAAATCTTGATAACCCTAAGACACAGCTTGCTTTCAGCTTTGGAACGAAACCATATAAGAAATCTGAATCTATATCTATGAGAGATTATATTGATATGAGAGAATCAATGCCAATTTATTTCAATCTTGACATTCATGTCAAATTTGTTCAACTGATTTTCGCTTTGTTTGTTGATCACTCTCTTCACCAATTTGATAATGTGTTTGTTGATCCATTCCCACAAGTCAACAGATGTCCAAATGTATTGTTCACACTAATGAGACACATGGAGATCAAAGAGAATGAAATGATTACTCATTTGTTAAATGAAGCATATTCTCCGGAGATTCCAAAACTCAATATTCCAATTTTGAAGAAGACATTTTCTGATAAAACATCTGGAAACCTCACAGGAAATCTTCCTCTTAACAGTGATGGTAACAGAACTCTTCCATCATTCATTTCAAATACCATTCAAGATGACTTAATTCTTAGATACTCAAAGCATAATTTACTTGAAGAAGAAAAACAAAATAACAAGAAAATTGCTAAAATTGATGAAATGGAGCAATTCCATAATTATCAGAGACTTCTTAAGTTGTTAGTTCCCGGTCTATTTAGTCCAGAAGAATACAAGAATGGTCAGCACATTGCATCAGGTGCTTTTGGCTCTGTTATGGCTGTAATGATCGATGATAAGAAAGTCGCTGTAAAGATATTGCAAAAGAGCAGAGATGCGTTTGACAATCCAAAATTGGTTGATGTTTTTGCAGAAATTTCAATCTTGGAGTTGTGTAAAGGCGATAGAAGAGTTACGCAGCTTCTTAACTATGGCTGCACTGCAGATTCATATTATATTGTCATGGAATTCTATCCAATGACATTAAAATCATGGAGAAAGAAATTCGAGGACAGTCCTCCTCTCCCAACAATTCTCAGGCTTTTCAAAGAGTTCCTCAACACTGCCACAGTCCTTCTTGATCACCGCATTAACCATTTCGATATTAAATGTGATAATGTGGTGCTTGATAAACGTGGATATCCGGCATTGGCTGACTTTGGTGAAAGTATTTGTTACAAGAACGAAGCATCAAGTTTCGCAATGTTCAACAAAGGAACTGAGTGGATCAAATCACCAGAAATGCTTTCTATTGCTATCAACGCATCAGTCAATAACCCATCTTTCGATAGAAGACGTCAAGTTGGCGCTGGTCCTTCAAGTGATGTTTGGAGCATTGGATGTTTGTTCTATGAACTTTTAACCGGTGAATTCTTATTCGTTGACACTGATTGGTCAAGATTCTTCACGAGAGTTACTGATCCAAAGGAAGCTTTGATCACTCCTCAATGTATGAAGAAGCTTCCAAAGGATATGAGATTCAGTGGCTTCATTGAATTTGTTCTTCAAAGATCAGTGAGTAGGAGGCCAAGTTTAACACAAGTTATCGCCAAGTTTGATGAGTATTTCCCAGATGCAATGGATGGACCACTACCAGTGATTGAAGAAGTAACGACTGTTGAAAGCAAAGTCACTTTTGAATATTCTGAACACGAAGAAGAAATTGATTCTGATGAATCACATTTTGATGATTAATTGTTTTGTTATTATATATAAAATTTGTTTGTATTTTTGTTTTTCAATACAATCTTCTTTTAACTCTGCATTAAATTCTTAATTTGATTCAATTTTGTAATTTTTCTCATTGTCATCAAACTTCTAATCAATTTTAAAATATTTAAATATTTTGTGTCTTATGATTTGTTAAAGATTGAGAAAATTTATATCTCAATATTCTATTTTTTATGAAATATTGTTTGAAAAAGAAGGATATTTTCGTTAAATCTCAAAACAAAGGAATAATAACAAATGTATTATATTCAATTTTAAGTATATTTTATATATAAACAAAAATATTGCCATCTTTCCATTTATTATTATTCTTTGATATATTCTATCAATTTAAATTTTATTCATTAATTATTAGTAAATTTCAATAAAATCGACAATATTACATGAAAAGCACAATAACATTTATTCATCAAAATCATCATCTGGAAGTTCAATTTCTCTTATATCATTGAAGAATATAGAAGCAACTCCTGCTAAATCCAGGTCATTGGAACTCATTAATTCAACAACAGTCCCGATCAAATCTTGTTCGTCAATTAATTGATTTATATCTTCTTTTATCTGTTCGTTATTTGTCAGCACAGTTTTGTCTAATGCTTCGATAACAATTTTCTGAAGTGAAATTTGCTCAATTTGGATTGAATAAACAAGAAGATCGAGAATACCAATATTAATGTTATCTAACACAATTTGAGAGGGCATCTTGATAATGCATGTGCCAATGAACTTAGCACACTCTGTTTTTTCTCTAGTAGACAAAATTGATTCAATATTAGCAACAACCATCTGATATATATTGTTTCTTAAAATATATTCTATTCCAGATTCTGTGCATTCAACTAATGCTGTTAAAACAGTCAAAGCGTTAATTCTTATAATTTCTTCTTCTGATGAAAGAAAAGAAAACACAGGACCAAAGTCATAATTAAGATCATCCTTTTTGATTTGAATGACTGCTGTAAGGGTCTCTAAAGCAGATATAATAATTTGAGAATCGCCTGTTGAAATTTGGTCCATGATACTTTGGAAAACATTTTTATATCCTATAACTTCAAGAGATTTAGGCATGACATTTGCAATTTTAGTGATAACTAAAGATCTTAAAGGAGAAGAAGGTATATCAATGAGGGAACTCGATACTTTGTTCGCAAAGAGATCGGATGTCGCGAATTCAAACAATGAAGAAACAAATAGAAAAGCAGAATTCAATATTTTTGGTTCTGCGTATTCTGTATGTATCGATTCAATAATTTTATCGTAGTATAACGTTTTTAATACCCATTGTTGATTGTCTTGAGATTTTTTAACTAAAAATGTAAATATATCGAAAATTTTGTAGACAAGTGCATCTTGAAAATAAACAAAATTGGGTGCCAGTGTATCAATAATGTTTTCGTAATCGTGTTTATCGAAATGAGGCATTCTAAGAAGTTGTTCGATGCATTCAAAAATTAAATATCGCATTTCATTGGGAGTTGAAGGTTCGCTGTATTTCAGAAGGTTATCCAAGACTTTGTAATCATCAAATAAGTGAGAAAAAACAAAATCTTGTGCTTTAAATAAATTTAACAGCGATTCAAGCAATTTTAATGCTGAAGCCATATCAACCTCGGTAAAGTTCTCGGCAAATTTCTTGTAAAGATCGAGAGCAATGAACTCTTCATATTTTGTGATACTTTGTTCTTTTTCCATTATCAAATTATGACAACAAAAATATTTCATTTTCGTTTATAAAGTTTGTGTATGAAATTATTGCTCAATATTTGGTTTTTAAAATTTATAAAAATGTGTTTTTCACGAAATTATGAAGATTTATTGATCCAAAAAAAGACGTCTTGAATGCTTAAATACTTAACTTTAATTTTAACGGTATGACATCTGTCTGCGGACACGAGCGCCTTGGCCACCAAACTTCTTTGGCTCCATGCGACGTGGATCTGCGACAAGAAGAGTGCGGTCGTAGGAGAGAAGAGAATTCTTGATATCTGTCTTTGTAGCCTCGTCGACGTACTTCTGATAGTAAGCAACGACGGCCTTAGCAACAGCCTGGCGGATAGCGTAGACTTGAGCGACGTGGCCACCACCGTGGACGCGAACGCGGATGTCGAGGTTAGCCCAGGACTCTTCGCCGATGAGCATGAGTGGCTCGAGGATCTTAGCGCGAAGTGTTTCGGAGGAAACCATGTTGATTGGTGTGCCGTTGAGCTTAACGAGGCCAGAACCCTCGCAGCAGTAGGCAACAGCTGTGGCTGTCTTCTTGCGGCCAAAAACTTGGACACTCTTCATCAAAAAAGGAAGGACCAATCAAACCGAAAAGTAGCTTTCAATTATAAAAATTTTCTTCGTTACGTTTATTTCTTCATTTTGATGTTGGAAATGATATCACTATACATTACGTATCACGTTTTTAATGATAATTTTGCAAATGGTCCAATATTGAGCGAATTCTCCATATTTCCTTTGGTTATTCTTTGATTCGGTGTCGTCTCTCCACTGGGTATATCACTTCCCTTCATAAGTCCGTTAATTTCTTAGTTTATTGTGCTTAATTCGACATATATTTTGTTGAAAAATGTATCTTTCATCTATTGATGACTTTTGCATTGACCATGATGATTGCCTAGATTTAAACTCACTATGCTTTCAATATTAATGGTATATTTCAGGAATATTATTTTTGAACTTGATATATTTCTTCATTGAATGATTTTTGATTTAAATTTAGCCTTAGATACATAAAGTTAGATTATTATATACTTGTTATAGTGAGATTTAATAATAATTATTTTTGCACTTTATATTTTCTCAATTTGAGTATACGCCTATTGAAAATTAGAATTAACTCAACATGTATTTTCTATTCTATTCAGATTCAAAGCCTATAAATTAAATTTATTATTTTGAAAATATATCTTTTAGTTTTCTATTACCATTTAGAATACATTTATTGTTGCCATAATGAGAACTAATCAATTTGATATTTAACAAAGCCTGTTGAATTCTTTGAAAATTAACATAACATTTATTATTAGAAACTAATAAACAACACAAAAACATATGACGTGGGGTAGGCTTATGACTTTTCTAACTTTGATATTGCAGTTTGAGATTGTTTGAAGAACTTCAAATAGGATGAATTACGGTAAACTTTCGCGAGTCCTAAGAAGACTTTTAGATCAGCAATTCCAGTGATTCCAACTTCAGTACAAATCTCTGCTATTTGGCCATCATTCAATGTATCAGAACCTGTTGTTCTGAGTTTCTCAGACATCACAGCAACAACATTCGCAGCAATTCTGATTGCTTCAGCAAATTTCTTCCTGCAAACATGGCTCTGAAGATAACTATCTGTTTGTGATAGAAGAATGATAACATCAGAGACCCATTTGGAGTCTTCTATGTTATCAAAGTTTGAAATTTTAGGATCTGTGCTCTTTAGTATTTCAACATATAATTGAGGATTATATTCGTTTGTTTCAAAACTGGAGAGAACTCTTTGATTTTGTTCAAGCCAGTGCGAAAGAAAGTATGCTTGCTGGCAATCGCTGACGCATGTGCGAAGACTGTTTGTTAAGTGATAAGTAACTAATTTTATGTTTTTGTTTAAATTTGCTAAAGTTATTAATGGATAATTGATGTGTTTGTTAATACTTCCGAATATAGATATGATAAATGTCAGATGGTTTCCTATTATTTTATCGATATCTTTTATTTCAAAGGATGATGCGAAAATAAGGAAAGTTTCTTTTACGAAATCTTGCATGCTTTGTTCAAATAATGGATCAATAGACGATGGATCGCGTATTTCTTTCGTTTGTATGCAATAAATCAATGAATAACGTTTCGAACTGAAATAAAAATGCAAAATTTTCACAAGAGGAATGTTTGTACTATTGAAATGAATGACATTTCCGATTGCTATACTGGAACTAAGATCAAATTTTGTCGCTGCATAAGCAATTTCATTATAATAGAAAAAATCTTCTTCACTAATCAAATCTTTAGCACCACATTGATAGATACGGTTTAGCATTGATGTGTCTTCATATTTGGAAACAATTATTGAGAAAGCAACGCCATCCGAACTTACTGACATAATTTTGACACTTTTAGTCATTTTGTCATCAATTCTTCTTTTCAGCATTCAATTTCATTAGTATTTTTTATTAATTCACACAAATCTAACACAAGTGCACATTATTATACAACAACCTATAAATAATTTTTGTTTTATATAATGAGAGAACATCGACAGTCGATGATTAGTTTTCAACAAATGAAAATTGTGATCATCAAGAGTTATCATATAACTTACATTATTCCAACATAGTACTCTTTCCATTAGATATATACCATATAACAAACATTGACTGAATCACTTGTTTTATGTATAAAAATGATGTTGTATATTTCGATAAATTTTGATTTAAAAAATATATATTATTATGAATGAAAGAAAATGCATTGAGAAATATATATATAAAATATTTTATTATCAAACAAACAAATATCAATTATTGATTCCAGTCAATTGCTTCTTAAGTTTCTTGTTCTCTTCGATTGTGACTTGAAGTTGATGAGTGATAGAGTTGGCTTCTCTCTTCCTTGAGCTTAGCATTTGTGTGTTGCTTAGTTTGTTCTTTGTTTCTGCTTCTGCACGCGCAGCTTCTTCAGCTTGAAGAGCTTCGTATTGACTTTCCATTTGTTCAATTTCTTCTTCGAGATTAATGCATCCTTTCTTTAAGCCGACGATCCTCTGTGAAAGTGTTGCAGCTTCTTGTTTGTTATGCCTAAGTTGTTTCTCTCTTTCCTGAATCAATCCGTTTAATTCATCAAGTGTCATCATTCTTGCGGCCTCTAAATCGATTTGTTTTGTGAAATTAGCGACCTGTGGCTTCAAGACATCTTTAGGCCTAACTTTGAGTGTCTTTGCTTTCCTGTCTACTGTTGTTGACCTTGCTGTGCCGGTTGTCATTGGTTTTCTCGATGAATTTCTGAAATCTGTTGATGAAAAAGCGAGAGAGCGCTGTGTTGCAAGTGGAGATGTAATTACTGACGATGTAGGTGTCGTTCTTGACGATAATTTAGGTGTCAATGTTGGCATAGATCTTGCTGTTGTGATTAAACTTTCAACAGGGTCAGGAGCACCACGTTTTAGACCGACAATTTCCTTTATTCTCGCCGAAAGATTCTCATTCTCTATCGCCAAGTTATGGAAATATCCAAAAGTCTGTGCAAATGATTCAAAAACATCTTTTGGTAAATCCATCTTAAATATCTGCTTTCGTGTATTCTGGAGAGACTCTGGGATCAGTTCTAAGATAAATGCGCGACGTTCTGCCATTGTTAAAGGAGTTGTAATTGATAACGAATTTTCACCTTCTGTGTAAACCCTCAATATTTTGGAGAAAGCAGACTCTCCACGAGAATGTTGTTCGAGTTTAAGCATCTCGGAGAATTTGTAAGGAGCCAATGTGTTAATAAAATCTGAATATTCGCGTGGACTATCTAATAAGTGAAAAAGAAAGAACCTAAACTCACGCTCAATCATCAGCTGCAATGGTGTCGTACTTTTATTTTGTTGAAGACGAATTTCTGTTAGTAATTGGCGCTCATTCATTTTTTTAGGACTTTACAAGGTTTACATAGAACATGAAGAATTTGCATGACTTTTTGTAAAATTATACATATGACAAATTTTACACGACAGTTTATACAATTTTATGTGACAAATTCAATTTTACACGACATATGATACATAAAAATATACCACTGATTTCCGAATGTGAGAGCCATGGTTCGAATGTTTTTATTATTTTGAGTATTTTCTTGTTGGGTATAATAAAGAGTTATCAAAAAGTGATGTGTTTACATGGCAAATGTATTTCATTTTGACATGTAAAATTGGTTAGCTAATTAGAATCTGTATTTATAAAGTTCAATTAAACTTGTTATAGCATCTGAAAATCTCATTAGAGAGTCTATCAAGCTAATAGAACACCCTTTGTTAAAGTGGCAGACTTTACATGTCAAAACATATTTATAACTGCCATGTAAACACATCTTTTTTTCGTGACTCTTTATTATACCCTACAATTTTGAGTTTTTTCTAGTCTATATAAAAAGAACGAGCTGTTTTGGATTGCAAATCAAATCCAAAAATATTTATGACTGCAAAACTTCACCAAATTTAAAATATATACTATATAGGATGTGAGCAATATGTTTACCATAAAAACAATGGTGAGAGGCAAGAGTTCGTAAATTTTGAAATGACATTTTCCGATAATTTGCGATAATTAGCATCTATAGACTGCAGTACATCCAAATCACAAATAAAAGTCGTGTTAAAAGATTTTTCAATTTTTTTGGTGATAAATATAAAATTTTAATGAAATCAACAGAGAACAAAATCAAACATTGGTCCAAAGAAGAGGACGATTTTCTTCGCGAATGTGTTGAAGGGGCTCCTTCGAAGAATTGGTGCATAATAAGTACGCTTATGTCCAAAAAATTTGCAAAAACTCCGAAGCAGTGCAGAGACAGATACAACAACTATTTAGCACCGAACCTCGATGTGTCGTCTGTTTTATGGACAGACGAAGATGATATCAAGATTGTAGAATTATATCGTAAATTTGGATCAAAGTGGACATTAATCGCAAAAGAAATGCCAGGAAAGTCAGCAAACATCATTAAAAACAGATGGAACAGCTCTATTCGCAAAAGAGTGGACTTACACTCAGGTACTCTTCAAAGATACATCGGAAGAGGAAAACCACCGAAACACTCTTATTTATATCCAGCAAGAATTTGCTATTCTGTGCCTCTCGCACAAGCATATCCACCAATTCCACCTGCATCACAATCTACAAGACCAGCTCAGGCTACTGACACCAATTGGTTGAAGCAAGATGGATTCGTCAGCTATATGCCAACCGCTTCCGTGCCTCTTCCTCAAACACAAGCGCCGGATAATTCTTGGTTGCAACGTGATGGATTTATTAGTTATATGCCAGCAGATTTCACACCACCACCAATCAAACCACAAGTACCAGCGCCAATGAATATTCAAGAATTATTAAATCCAAAAGCTTCAAACGAACCGCCAGCTGCGCCAGAAAAGCCAGCTGAGCATCCTATTGATGAAATTCATAACACCACAATTACAAATCCAAAAGTTGCGTTAGATAATCTTCTTAATTCATAAGGTTATATTGTTTGTTCGTTCGTTATTTATATCATAAATTGTTTGTTTTGCATTTTCATGAAACAAATCGGATATTTTATTTGATTCCAGAATATAAACAAATTTTATTTTGCAATACCAGCAAAACTAGATAAGATCTTATTAACACTCAACAAATCAGTTGTAATAACATCAATTGCCGCACCTAATGAAGTATTCTTCCTTAATGCTGCAATTTCACCATACATAGAGCCTCCAACAAACAAAACCAAAGCACGTTTGATGTTTGGTTGGCGACTTCCCATAACTTGGTGCTTAATGCCAAGTTCATCTAATGTTATTTCCATATCACTCCATTGCCTCTTCATAATCTTTTCAAGAATCCTGAGGAACATTGGATAGTATCCAGAATAGACAACAGCTGGTCCTGTTTCAGTATCTTCAACATAGAGCTTCAGTTTGTCTCTTGTTTGCGCCCAGTTGTTCTTTCTACCTTCTTTGATTATTCCTGCTTCTTCGAGTGTCCAAAGTGCAGCGAGAGCTTCAAGTCCGAATTTATCGATGATGTTCTGTCTTACTTCATCAATATTTGGAACAACTTTAGTTGTTAAGCAATATGTTGCTAAAACACGAATAGGAATTCTCCAATCATTTGCCAAAGCGATACATTCATTAACTGCATCAATATTTGCATCTTTGGAAAGAAGGAAATCTAATTCAGAGTTCAATACAGTCTTGAAAGCAGGCTCTCCGAAAGCTTTGTCTGTCAACATCTTAAGCAATTCCAAGTGCATTGAAATTGATTGGTTATCTAAAACAACTTTGTTTGCAATATCTCGAATCATTGTTGCTTTGTTATGAATATCAGCATCTGATTTTTGTAATGTTTCGAATTCTTGCTTGATTGTCTGAGAGAGATCTTTTATCTGATTTGAAGCTTCTCCCATTGTGAGAAGTCTTGTTGTCGATGAAATTGGATCATCAGCTGAAAACAAAATAGTTTCATTACTTTCTAATCGTACAATGCCATAAGTGATACCAACTTGTTCAGCACAAATAGCTTCGTACGTGAATGTTGATAAAAAGATGGAAAGAAGATCGAGAGCGCGATCGAATATCAAAATGTGAGACCAACCCGACTGAAAGTTTGGTGGAAGATTATTTCCTACATCAATGGCATTCTGTCCGATGCAGAATATGTTAGAAAAAAACTCATAAGTTGGGATAGATTTTAATGTGTCAGAAGATGCTTCAACAGCGAGTCTTCCTCCATCAGATATGACGTTAATGAACGAATTCTTCATTTCCATTGTGGCAAGGTCCTGATCAAGGATCCACATTGGTAAACGAAGCTCTTCGTTGGAAAATCTGTGCAAAAAGCCGTGAACCTCAAGAAACTGCCTTGCAACATATGAAAATCTGTTTGTAAAGATGATCATGATCTCTTTCGGTGGTGCTTTAGTGTTCGTTAAAGCTTCTACGTACTCTTTGAGATGATTTGATTCGCCCGTGGTGAAGATAGTAATAATATCGTAATTAAATTTCGTTTTATTTGTGTTATATGTGAAGATTTTCTTGTAACAGCTTCGAATAATGTGTGGTTTTACAATTCTGACAATAACTTCATCAAGTCCGGGATCAACAAAAAGTGCTGCTTCACGGTCCTCACAACGCCTGAAAAACATCTCCAAACGCCGTGTTGCACGCTCAATAATCATCGTAAAAGGACTTTTCGGTGAACTCATCTCAAAATTGAAAAGTGTCAGCAATAATTGCCATGTAATCATCTGAAATTTTTAAATCTGCCATGTAATATCATTTTCGACTACAAAGTTTATGACATGTAAATTATTGAAAGACAATTATTGACACGTAAACAATATTCCGACATGTAAAATATTGACATGTAATCTATTGAATTTTAAAGCACTGACATGTAAATCAGAATATTTTTGGTTTTAAGACATGTAAAATGTCTTTTGACATTTCAAATTGACTTAAAAATGACAGTGAAATTAATTAAATTCAAAAATGACTGACTCAGAAACTCCTATATATGAATGGAGAAGAGTGTCAGTTATTGCTGTTCTTTTTGGTGACACAATATGCATCAAATACACCGGATTTGAGCAAGGAAACAAAGTTATTAAGATTGCTGGATGCCAAGCACCGAATCTTTCATTTTTCACTTCGTCTGGAATTGATGAACCGTTCGGCATCGAAGCATGGAAGGCTCTTCGAAGCATTTTAAAGTCAAAAGTCGTTTTAATCAGAACACCCGAAATCTCACGCTCTACAGAATTGATCAAAGTTCCTCTCATTGGAGAGGTCGAAGTCATAACAACAGAAGTACGCACAATAAACGATGGCAAAGACGTCTGTGAGAGACTTATCGCAAACGGCTGTGCGAAACACATCAATGATTTCGATTCTGAGAGACTTGGACCGCTCGCAAAATTAGCGAAGAGCAAGAATCTCGGAATCTGGTCTTCGTCTAAAAAGCTGGAGTGCAGTGCTCCTGTTATTGAGACGATTTACCAGGAAGAGACAGAATTTTCAGCGTTTTTAACAGACTTCGACAACAACTGCATCGCAACATTATATTTACCAGAAGATACTGCAATCGTTGAGCTTGAAGTTTGTGGAATTTTCATGCCTTCGATGCCGCCTGATTTACGTTTACAGGTCAACAAATTCCTTGCAGATTTACTCCTTTCGGAGCATTTGAGAGTTCGCGTTTTACAAATCAATAAAAAGAAAATGCTCGTTGGCGTTATCACTGTTCATGGCCACGATCTTGCATCAATTTTACTACAGAAAGGCTACGCAATGTTAAATGAAGCAACAAGCTTTTTAAGATCAGATTCACATAATCTTGAAGTCTTCGAAAAACGCGCAATTTCAAGAAAACTCGGTTTATGGCAATCATATCCATCATTGCATGATCCACCAATACCATCAGAGTTCGAAGGAACAATTATTGAAATCATAACAACATCAAAATTATCAATTCGTCTGAAAGAGATGCAACATGAGTACGTAGTCACATTAAATGCTATTGCAGTACCCAACTTTGGCATTTCTGTCGATTCAGAACAAGGCGGCTATGAAGCGTTCGAATATCTTCGTGAACAAGTTGGAAAACTCGTTCGCGTTGAAATAAATGATACATTTCAAGGTATTAATTACGGCACTGTTTATGTTAAAGCCCAAGGAAACGCAGAAACGATGATTCAAGAATATTTAGTAAAAAACGGCCTTGCAACAATTTGCGCTTCAGGCGTTATCAGATCTCCAAAGGGAATGAAATTGATAGAGTCCGCTGTACCAAAGACACCGCCACCGCAAAGACGTGCCATAACATTCGCTGTACCAACGGATATGCAGCTTTTGGAGTTTGTTAAAATCTCTGCTGACACAAAGAAACGTGGCGTTATTATGGCTGTTTACAGCCCAATGAGCTTTCTCATTGATATCCTCGAAACAAGCTACAGAGTTATGTTCACACTAAAAGATATCGAAGCTTTCTCACCTGAAGAATATATCACAGAAGTTGCTGTTGATTACTTGAGAACTAATTATTTGAACAGAGAAGTAACCTTCACAATTGGCGGCTCTGATGTTGCTAATGGCACAATCAGTGGATTCTTTGGCATTGGAGAACAAATGCCTGATATTAGAGTTGATCTCCTTAAGAATGGATATGTTAAACTTCTCAAGGAATCGCATCTCAAGCAATACGAAAAGATGGCTGCTGAAGCAAAGGTTGGAGATTGGTCAAGAACAAAGAGATTATTCCCAATTCCACCACAGCCGCCGGCTTTAGTTAGCGTTTATATCACCAAAGTTATAGATCCATTAACAGTTGCTGTGCAAACAAAGCAGAGCTCAATGAACGCAATTAGATTCGAATCTCTGGAATTCATGATGAATCCAAAGCCAGGTTTGCTAGTTTTGTTTGTTAGAAACAACTTCGCATATAGAGCGATGGTTAAGCGTGTAGAAGGGCATGCTGTTTTATTACATTTGATTGATTTCGGCTTCTGCGTTAGGGCACTTGTTGAAGAACTAAGAAGAATCACAGATAACTTATCAAATATTCAAGCTATTGGTATGACAATGAAATTAGCTTTCTTATCACTCTTCGATACAAATCAGGATCTTGTCATTAAGTATCTTCATAACATGATTGGCAACAGGCAGCCATTGCACGCGCATGTTGTCAAAACTGCTTCATCTCCTGAAGTTGTGTTAACTGTTGGTGAAACACTTGAATCAATGTCTGTTCAATATTTGATGATTAGAGATGGTGCTGCGAAGCCAGGAAGAGATATTCCGGACACAGACCATCCAATATACGGTGAGCTGATAAGGCACCTCCTCGAGGCCGAAAAGACAGCTAAGGCCGCAGAACTCGGTTTCTACAGTAAGAAATATTAATACATATTTAATAGATTTATTTTATTATTAAAGTGATTTTTGTTTATCAGGAAAATCAATCACATTTTTCAAATAACTGCTTAATCATGGGCTGCTCATTAGCTGGAAATGAGTATATTCTTTTGATATATTCGAAATTCTAAATTTCAACATTTTACATGGCTAAACTATGGAAAAATTATAGATACAGAATAATTCGATTAAATTATAAAGGATGGAAAAAGAGTTGTTAAATATTAAATTGATGAATTTTGTTGTTACAAGTGTATAAATATTATTGTATGAGGAAATGTATTTAGTTCGATTTGGTAGGAAGAAAAATGGTCGATTTTTGAAAATAAAAAAAATCATATTTCATTTACCAGTTCTCGCGGAATGGAGCGTTTGTGATTGTCTGGATGAGCTCTGGCTTGACAACATGAGCCTCACGTGGCTGAGCTGGAAGGCGCTTTGGAAGAGCAATCTTTGTGCCAGCCTTCTTAGCCTCGACGTGGGCCTTGAGGTTAGCCTGGCAGCGAGCGATGAAGTCGTTCTTGGACTTGGATGGGAAGACGTGCTCTGTGCGGACGTAGATGCGCTTTGGTGCGATGTGGTTGTTGACGCGGCGCTTTACGAGGATGCCGACAGCGTGTGGGGAAACGTTCCAGACGATGCCTGTAGCACCGTGGTAGATGCGGTGTGGCATGCCGGAGTGAAGAGCACCATTAACCTTAATTTCAACAATATCACCTATTCTGAATGTGCGGAGTGTGATGGATGGTGCTGGAGCTCCGTGCTTGCGGAACTTACGGGCAAAAAGATAGCGTGTAGCGTGGCGAAGGCCTTCAGAGTGACCCATAGGAAAGGATCGACCAAACCGGAATTATCGTATTCCTCTCAATTAAAATTTTGACTTTCTAACACTTTACATCTGACAAAATTTTACATGGCATTTCTTTCTTCTCCATTCATTTTGCAAAGAACCAATCAAACAACACTACCTAAACTTCAAATCTCTCCATTTCCTCTAGTGACTCGATTTAGAAAATTCAAAATTTTTTGAAGAATATTGGAATATAGTGAATATCCTTCTAAATACATCATTTTAGAAGGACATGGTGTTCGCAGAGGCATTTATCTATTCGTATACTAATCAAATTTAATAATAAAGTTGTATAAAAAGAATGTATGAATATTGTATTAGGTAAGGCATATTTAAAAGAATTTTTGACTTTATTCGTTAATTATTACGACTTAAAAACATCTTGTGAGTACAAATAATTTTGATTTTTCATTAAACTGTTTTAATATTGAAATTACTGGTTGCGGGAATTTTCGAAGTTCTCAATGTTGGACTTTAACTGATTAAATGCCAAGTTTGCGATAATAACCAAAGGAATTGTGTTGTTATTTGTCCTTTTGATCTTGAAATTGAAGTGGTCAACAATGCGTGTGATATCGTCTGGGGTAAACATTTCGGCAATCTTCGCATTAAATTCCATATATTGGTGGTAAGGAGTATCGATGTCAGGATTGAGCTGTTTGTGCTCTGTCTTAATGGAACCAACTCTCTTGATTAAATCTGTTGTAACGTCTAGCTTTTGCTGCTTCAGAACATCCTTGGAAGTCATTGTTAAAAGTGAGAACAAAATTGCCAATTTGTCATGTAAAATAATGGATAAGTTGCTTAAGTCATATAAATCTTGGAATTCTGCTAATAATTTGATTTCCATCATTTATCAATGTCAAAATAAAGAAATACTACTTAGATACTTTATAATTATACTACTTTGGACAACCATCTGATTTGCGGGTCACTTTTTATACGTTATTTAAGTTTTTTCCCCATTGGGGAATAAAAAAAAAAAAAAAAAAAAAAAATCGTGGCAGGAAGCTTTGCCTCCGGCCACATGACAAACACAAACAAATGAACTTAAAATTCTGAACTTATCAAAAAGCAAAAATAGCATTGATTTATTACATTACAAGCAATAAAACTACGAAATCAAAGAAGCTGATGTTCAGACATTAAAATTCATTGATGGTCAATTCGACATGGAACAGTTCCTTCCAGAGAACTACACAGCTCTCAAGACATTGGAAATTCCACAAACAAGCTTCAACGATCAGATTCCTGAAAATAAATTTAAGAATCATCCAAAGATCGAAATAATTACAATGGATGGTGTCACATCCATCGAAAAATCGGCTTTTGAGAACTGCCAAGCCTTGAACGAGATTGTTTTCGATGCCTGCACAACAATTTTTGATCGTGCATTTTATGATTGCGAAAAACTTACAAAATTCACACTTCCAAACGTTGATACTTTGTATCCATACGCCTTCCAGTTCGCTGGCTTGATTAACATTGAATTACCAAAACTTATTAATCAAAACATTGATTCAACAGGTTGTGGCGGCTATTTCATGTCCTGCATCAACCTCCAGAAGTTCTCTGCTCCACTTATCAAAGAGATCCGTGATTCATCATTCTACGAGTGTTAATCGTTAATTGAAGTCGATGCTCCAGAAGTTTTAGTTGTTTAGCATGATCTTTCGGCTATTGCACATTCATATCCAACATTGACTTCCCCAAGCTTTCCAAGATCCAGGAAGCATCATTCAAGGATTGCCATGGACTCAAAGATGTTACAATGAATCTTATCGAGACAATCCCAAGAGAGTCATTTGCTTATTGCTCTCATATGCTTAGCGCCAGTTTCCCAACTGCTACAACAATTTTTGAGTACGCATTCACAAACTGTGTTGCTTTGACAACAATTTCTCTTCCAAAGGTTAAAACAATTTATCCATTCTGCTTCGTTAAGTGCAACTTGACTGAGATCGAGCTTCCTGAACTCGTTAACCAGATGTATGTTGAGTTTAAGCATGCAAACTATTTCTTTGAATGCCGTCACCTGAAGAAGTTCGTTGCTCCAAAGATCGACACAATCAAGAACATGACATTCATGTTCTGCGATATCCTTTCAGACGTCCAAACACCAAATTTTGAGCTTGTTGGTGACTCTGCTTTTGCTTATAATACAGCTATGAAGACAATCGAGCTTCCAAAGCTTAAGCAAATCAATCCTTATGCATTTGCTCACACAAACCTCGAATCAGTCAATCTTTCATCCCTCATTTACCTTCAATGAAGCGTCATGGGTTGGGGCCATCAGTTCCTTAAATGATCCAACTTGAAGTCGTTCGTAGTGATATTCCTCCTTGTTCTCATTATTGTTGGTCTTGCGATCCTCAGACTTTACAAGAAGGGAAAGCTCTGCAGACCAAAAGGTGAAGTTCTTATCTCTGGTGACTACCAGTCTAACTTCTGAGACTAAAAAAATTAGTTTTTTTAGCTTAAATTCATGCTTCATTTATTAATAACATGAGTTTGAAGAATCATTGCCAAATTCATACTGCATTCAAAACCAACAAAATAGATTAATTCAAATTCAATCTCCGTAAAAAGCTTTTCGAAACATTCTTTTTGGTATTTGATGTTCAAGAGAAAGAAGGAGTTTCATTGAGATCACATTTTTAAGATCATAACAAACTTTTCGAAATAATGAAGATGTTCATCATTTTTGCACAAAAGTTCAAAGGCGAAAGATCTGCCAATTGCCTTTGTTTTTTTATTTTAGACTATTTCATGTGAAAAACTGAAATCTACCCTAAACATGTTAATGTATAGCAATGTGTGCAAAATTGCATTCAAACTGCAGCTTCGTTTGATCTGGTTTTGAAGACACTTCTTCTATTATTGCACAAATTGCGATCAAGTTCCCTCAATACAAAAGATTGATATATAATCGAAAATTTTTACTGTAACTTGACAAACAATGCGAATGAATTAGAGAATTACATCTTTAGCTATTTCACATCCATCATCCATCATGATATCTGGTTTTGATTTTCAAGCTCAAATCATCACAATTTTATTTAATCTGATCATAAATACACCTTCTTCACTTTTAAAGATCATGATACAGGAGTTATATTCGAATATATCATCATTTATTGTCTCACTTTATCAATAATTCATTATTGTAAATCTCGATTTTTCAAATTCTCACATTAGTGAATATATAAACTTTACAAGTCGTATCATTTTTTGCCCAAACATAACGTAAAAAGCTTGTATTTACTCTCCAAATACATATACAATCAAAAAATATTAACGAGGGTATCTTGCAGGATATATGAGTGCTATCAAAAGCAAGTGTCGTAAAAATTATTTTTCATTTCCAAATCATATCTCAAAAGATTAAAATTGTAATCTACAAAGCTTAGGTTAATTGTAATATGCGTGGAGGGTGCAATCTGAAGGATAAAGCAGCATCTTCAAGTTATTTCTAAATTTTGAAGTTCTGAATATCGCGTTTTTTTGCCCCTTTTCGAAGGCAGCAATCATAGCGTATTGCTGGTGTACCTCTTCATTTGGTGTGGTGCTATGTTCTGATGAGTTTGATTTTAATTTTAAAATTTCTAAATCGTGACAAATGTTTTAGAGCTATAGTATATTCGATCATATGGAGGCAGTACTGATGTATAGATATATCGAGCTTTGCAGAAGAGTATGCAAAGCAGTGTCTCTCTCCATGAAGTTTTTGGCCGACAAACCAAAAATTTAATCCCACATTTATATTCATTATCTATGTTATATAATTCAAAAGGATGAAAATAACGAGTTTTCTGTTTGAGAATATGTTGTTGCAAACAGTGGCACTTTTCCGGCGAAGTTGTCAAATTTTTAAATTTTTTTAATGAGCTTTCCTGGAAGTATTGATCCTAAAGAGACAGCAAAGAACCTCCATCAGATGGTTGCTAATGACACTTTATTCGAGGTCTTCGATGATTTCGATGATCTTCTGAAAGTTCTTAAGAATGCGGAATTGAGTATCGATGATTCCATTTACATTTTGAAGAAGAGCAAAGAATACTATCGTACATTTGATAGGCTTGCTATATTTTACCGTCTCAATGTTGACTTCGGAGATGATAAATCTCAGCATGGCAATGTTCTTAAATTTTTGAACGCTGTGAATGAATATCTCAAAATAAAATGCCTCCAGCCCATTGGAAATTTCATTAATTCTTTAATTTCATCTTCAAAACAATATCAAGAGGAAAAGAATGAATCAGCAAATAGGGAATTGAGAACAAAGAACACTGAATTAATTATCACAGATTCTCATCTTCCTCAGGAAACCAAAAATTCAGATTTAAGATCAAATCATAACATTGAATCGCTGAAAAAGCTGAAAAAATCTCCCGAGAATTTTGAAAAAATCTGGAATATTTTGGCAGCTGCAGTAGCAGAAGAAGATATAGAAATCATAAAATTTGGCAACAGTGAGAAGTTTTGGGACGTTTACAACAAAGATAATAACAATAATATAATTACAAAATCAATAAATGAGAAGAATATGAAAATCATTAAAATGCTTTTTGGAAATGGTGCAGATGTCAACATGAAAGTTTTCTATTATTTTGATTTTTTCATCATTATGATATTATATCAATCTATCTCATTTTTTCATCATTATTATATAAAATCATTCTATCTTATTTTTTCATCATTATTATATGAAATCAATCTATCTCATTTTTTCATCATTAATATATGAAATCAATCTATCTCATTTTTTCATCATTATTATATGAAATCAATCTATCTCATTTTTTCATCACTATTATACAAAATCAATCTATCTCATTTTTTCATCATTATTATATTACATCAATCTATCTCATTTTTTCATCATTAATATATGAAATCAATCTATCTCATTTTTTCATCATTATTATATTACATCAATCTATCTCATTTTTTCATCACTATTATACAAAATCAATTTATTTCATTTTTTCATCATTATTATATTACATCAATCTATCTCATTTTTTCATCATTATTATATCACATTAATCTATCTCATATTTTCATCATTAATGATAATGGATTAATCCATCTCATTTTTTCATCATTATTATATGAAATCAATCTATTTTATTTGTTCTTTATTTACATTCAGCTCACCTCTATCTATAGCTGTTGAAAATAAATCTCTCGAGATCGTTCAATTCCTCATAGAAAAAGGTGCCGATGTCAACATGAAAGTTTTCCATCATTTTTAAATTTTCATCATTATTATACAAAATCAATTTATTTCATTTTTTAATCATTATGATATAAAATCAATCTATATCATTTTTTCATCATTATGATATTACATCAATCTATCTCATATTTTCATCATTATTATTCGGAATCAATCTGTCTCATTTTTTCATCATTATTATATGGAATCAATCTATCTCATTTTTTCATCATTATGATATTACATCAATCTATCTCATATTTTCATCATTATTTTTCGGAATCAATCTATCTTATATTTTCATCATTATTATATCACATCAATCTATCTCATTTTTTCATCATTATTATATGGACTCAATCTGTCTCATTTTTTCATCATTATTATATGAAATCAATCTATCTCATTTTTTCATCATTATTATATGAAATCAATCTGTCTCATTTTTTCATCATTATTATATGAAATCAATCTATCTCATTTTTTCATCATTATTATACAAAATCAATCTATCTCATTTTTTCATCACTATTATACAAAATCAATCTATCTCATTTTTTCATCATTATTATATTACATCAATCTATCTCATTTTTTCATCATTATTATATGAAATCAATTTATTTTATTTGTTCTTTATTTACATTCAGCTCACCTCTATCTATAGCTG
>JALKBU010000648.1:0-29306 GCA_023091735.1 Trichomonas tenax | reverse complement strand
AGTCACATTCATTCAGTTTACGGAAACACTGCCGACACTGGTTCAGGTACTGATTACATGCCTCCATACATTACTGTTTACACGTGGTATAGGGTTTATTAAATCCAAATAAATTTCTCTCATTTTCTGCTAAAATTATTTTTCAAAATTCCTTACTTCATAAATCCTTTCGCTTTCTTTTCTTAGTTAGTTAGTTTGTCATAAATTAATTTTAAAACTGAATACATTTTATAAAGTCAGGAATTCCAAAATAAAATTAACGTTAATTTGTAAGAAATTCAAAAATTTATTTTCTATATAGGGGGGGACCTAACTTGTAAAACTAACTCTGTCGTAAATATATTTAAATAGATGTTCGCAGAAGTCACGGCGCAGTCGTGACGAATGCAAACATCTAATTACTAACTATAGGCTATCCGGTGCTTACAATTATGTTAAAGATGCTGCTAAGAATAGTGGTGAGTTTATTGGTAAAGCATATCATTTCGCATCACCAATGATCGACTCTGCGTTAGAAAAACAGCAGCAACAGGTAATCCTTGGGCTATTGGTGGTCTAATAGCAAAGAAAGGATTAGATCTTAGTGGTAGTTATATTAAAGATTATACTAATAAGAAATTAGGATCAGATCATGGTTTAAATAAATGGATGAATGATTTTGGTAAAGGTTATAATAAATCTGAAGAAGCAATTAAACCAATAAGAGATAAAATACAATCAGATCCAGAACTAAGAAGTTCTATACAATCACATTGATTTATTAGAAACTTATACGGATTCGAAAGATTAAATTATACACCTAATATAAATGTTAAATCAATTGATGGTAATGTAATTAATAAATTAGGAAAAACAAAACGAAAAGTATGGAGTAATGTTTAATTTTATTATAAAAGTCTTCAGAAAGTAGTAGAGTAAGTTCACCAGAATTATCTAGAGCTATGTCACCAATGAATTATAATAACTCACCATATCAATCAATTAAAAATATAAATCCACATCCATGGAATAGTAATCTTAATAAATATCTAATTGGTGGATTGTTAGGTATTGGAAGTGTTATGAGTTATAATTATTTGAAAAATGATAAAAACGATTACATGGACAAATTTGTGCAAACAAAATTTAGAAAAATGCCCTTGATATGCTATTCTGCATTATATCAATTGCCACTTTTATTCGACTAAGAAGTTTTAAAAAAATGCAAACTGGAAAAATCCAGGATTATTTCCAAATTTGCATCCCTATAATGAACTTAAATGTAATGCGTTCTATATATCAAAGCAAATTCAATTCCTATTAAGATTAATTGCTCTAGAGCAATTTTTAAGATGCTCGCATATTCTATTCCATAATTATAATAATTATGTGCGTATTAAGTTATAATTTTGTATAACTTCATATCGAAATAAACAAAGAAATGATGTGTTTGATTATTTTGATTACACAATAATATAAATTAGCAATGCTGTCCATGTGGTGTATGTGCGTACAGATGAAAGTCCCTAATATCAATCACAAGCGCTAAAACAAAGAAAAGGAAATTGAGTGAAAAACGATTATTTGTATGCCCAAGATTTTAAAAATATGGAACGATTAATCTCCCAAAAGAACGTTTTGAGAGTGGCCTTAAACAAGTGGTACACGGACCCCTCCCGCGATAGTATTGACACAGCGAGAATTGAGTTCAAAAAGCCGCCTTTACAACAATTAAATTATTTAACAAAGCTAATTCTCGATTTCTCACACGATGAACCTTTATACAATACGATAAAATCTGAATCTGACTTATTAAACAAGATATTTGCAACGTCTAGACATCAAATTCGCTCATTTAAGTACGCTTCTACACTAAAGAAGCTCAGACAGACATTAAGTAAGATACAGAAACTAAACATGAAAGATGCGTTCTATAATATAGCTACATCAGCGTGTTCATTCGAAAAATTGATGACAAAAAAGATTTTTCATTCAGTACAGTGGCGATTGATTGCACTGTTTCAGCTTCTTATTGAAATTCAGGAAGTTTCAGCAAATTTAGTTGAACTCCTTACAGAAGAGATGACAACTTCTGTTTTTCTTCATTATCCTGTTGCATACACATCACTTGCCTCATCACTGTCAAAAATGTCGAAGAATTATTCGGTCAAAGTTGTTGCTTTACTCAGCAAATTAAGAACAATGGAGCACAAAAACTTTTTGCCTTTCCAAGACAGTGAGGCAGACTTTCCTCCATTGCCGTGGTATGATGAGTTTACAACGACGTTAGATGTTGAGTCTGCTATTGAACCTGTTGAAATTCCAATGGCGAACCTGAAAAAGCTTAATATATCGATGAATATTAAGCCAACTATCACTGCAAAGCCTAATAAACCTGCAGGATCAAAGCCAAAGACTTCTTTCTCATCACTCGGTTTTTAATATTATATTTTTGTATTTTGTTTTATAAATATACTATACAGTTGTTTCCTAACTCTTATACTGCTTATCTTTAAATCAAAATAATATTCAATATTTTGAAAAATATTAATATATAACTTAAATATTTTAAATATAGCATATAATTATAAAAGTATACTTATAGTTAAGAGAGCTAAGGCTGAAAATGAAAAATGAAAGAGAGTATGAATTAAGGTTATTAAAAGTGGTATTTTCACGCCCGTAATCGCATCACTTTATTTTGTTTTTTGTTGAACAATTTAAACGATGAAGACTCTTAATGACATGATAATCAACTCAAATGGTTCTGATGAAAGCAATAATCAACAAAAAACTATAGATTTCTGTTTGATATTTCAAGGTTTGATTGATTCAGTTACAAATGAAAAGATAATAGAGTCATTAAACACAATGTTACAGATATTTGGATCGAAGAATGTTACAATCCCTGAAGAAATATTCGATTATGATGTGAATGAATTTTTAATAAACATTCTTTCAACATCAGATGATGAATTAACAACACAGTTAGCATTCAATGTCGTCAAATCAATGATTTTAAGTCCAATGGATGAAGAAGAATATTTCAAGTCATTAATTCCATCATTAAATGAACAACTCATGTCAGGCACACCTAATATCAATAAAATCATCTCTATCCTAACTCTTTCATGTGAAAAATCTCAATTATCACACGATATTATTGTTGATCAATTGAATATTGATATTATATCAATTTTATTCACATTAACCTATCAGAATTCAAGATTATACCATAATGTAGAAGTATTCATTACTGATTTATTCAGATATCCATTACCAGAAGAATTATCAAATTTTATATTCCAAAAAATGCATGAAACAGAAGGAACATTGTTTGTACATAATTTAATTGTTACTCTATGTTCCATCGACAATAGTTTGATTCAATTTTTCATAAATGAAAAAGTGATTGAATCAATATCTTTTGTTTTAATGAACAAACCAACAAAAAGAGCAGTATTATTGATACCAAAAGTCTCTAAAGATATAGATCCATCTATATATCAGTTATTATTAAATTTAATATCACAACAAGATTTAACTGTTGTTATTTTGTTTGTTCTTTCAAATCTCGTTGAAGAATACCCATTAATTTCCCACAGAGTTGTGTTATTCTTTGAAGAGCATGGATTCACTCAATTTACAGCTTTAGTTTCAAGAGAATCAACGAGATTAATGTGCACTCTTTTTGATGTTTGCAACTGCAAGAGTTTATTGTTTTCAAACATCGATTTAATACACAACACACTTGTTATGGATGATAAATCTACAACTGCATTGATAATCAAAACACTATTAAAGCTATCTGATGAAGAACTGAAGGAAATCATCACTGAAGATGATATCAATTGCATCCAAGAATTTGATGATGAAAATAGTTCTCTTTTGTTGTCGAAAATGAAAGAATTTGGTTTTGTTTAAAGGTAAATAATAATCAGAGTTTTATGTTTCGTTTTTGTTATTACAGGCATCATATAAAAAAATAAAATCTAAGACAATTCTCTTTTCTTACTTGGAGAATACGCCGATGAAATCGAAGTAATTGAACAACTTATCGTCTGAGAACCTCCTTGAAACTGTAATAGCCTGGTGGTACTCGAGCTTGAGGACTCTCACCATCAACTTCACCGCGTCATCCTTTGGAACGAGACCCTTGAGTTCTGGATCTGTTGCCTCCAACTCCTTTCTAAGAGCCTCGACGAGGTATGGTTGTCTCCTGAGATCCTCGACGATCTTAGAGAGATCTGCAACAGGAAACTCCTCTGGCTCTGCTTCCATCTGGTTGTAAGCGTACTCATCTGCATCTGTGAGAGTGAATCTGTAAGAGTTAACAACGATCTCAGCGCCGACATAGAAGTCCTGAGCAACGAAGTTACGACCAGCTGGCAAATTCTTGTACAGTCCCTTCTGGATGAACTTTCCTGCCTTGAAGCCAGAGTTTCTCCTTGGAGTCTCGAAGACAGCGAGCTTGTCATCAGCTGTGTAGAAGGCGATAACGAATGTACGGCCCTCGTCGACTGGCGCTGGGTTCTTGAACTCAGCCTTGAATCTGAGAACCTTTCCATCGTTGTTGAGTAACTTGACGATGTTTTTGCGTGGTGGCTTCGGGTGCAGTGAGTGGCAGTATCCAAGGCTGTCCTCCTCATCACCCCAGCCGTTATACGGCGGCTCATCTGATGTGGAGAGCGAGATCTCGCTTGGGTCTTTCTGCTTGATTGGCGTCCAGTCGTGGATGCCGTACTTCTCGTCGAGGAACTGCTTCGTGAACTCATCGGCATCGTAGATTAAGAAGTTTCTGCCGAATGCTGTGACTGTCTCTCCAACCATAAGGTCTGCGTCTGTGTAGTACTGACCTGTGCGCGGGTTCTTGAGCTGTGTTTTAGCGAGGAATCTTGCAACTGGATCACGTCCTGATGAAGGCTCGTTAACTTGTCTGATTTCGATTCTTCCGTCGACCAAGAAGTAAATGATGACGAATTTGCGCTTTTCACCGAACAAATTCTTAGAATCATCCCAAACAGCGTAAAATCTGAGAACTTTGCCATCGTATTTGAGGAAGTTTGCGAGATTTGTTGGATCTGGGTTGCATTTCGAAACGCGGATCGGTCTTTCTGTGAGTTTCCTCTTGATTGAATATAAATCTTCTGGAACTTCTTCCTTTTCGCCGATCTGGATGCCGATAGACTGCATGTAGTTGCGTGTGAACTGGTCACAATCATAGATGTGGTAAACAATGCCTCCAATGTCGACATTTAACCCAACATTGAAATCTTCAACAATGTAAGTTGCTCCGTATTGCGCGGCGTTGGGGTTCTGGACTCTCATTCTACGCAAAATCACACCCTGTGTCATTCCTGCGTTCCTAGATTTTTCTTCTTCGATCATAATCGTATCATCTTCCGTGTAGAGGAAGATCTTGACGTATCGGATTCTGAATGTCTCGCCTGGTGCTTCCGTAAGGCTCTGCTGGAAATATGCGTAAAAACGAAGTGCGTAAGATTCTTGTGGTTCGTTTGGTTGAAGATCGGGGACAAATGATGTGCGCTGAGTCGCGTCTGGTTGTGCGCCTTGAAGGGCTGCTAATTTCCTTTTCGTTTCTGCGATTTGAATGTCGAGAATGCTTGGATCTGGCGTCGTTGTTTTCATCAGACCGCTGACAACGACCAAAGACTGATTCTTCGGCTTCGGCTGCTGTCCTGAGCGGAAGTCGTAGCCTGGGAAGAATGGAGAAGTCTTCGTGCTCAGAGTACTCATTCTTTTGTTTTTTCTTTCTAACGGATGAAAAAACCGTTTTTTGTAATATCTCCGAATTGGGCCATTTCCTTATCATTTTTAATATATCCATAGCCTATATATTATATATCCAATGAGAAAATTATGTATTTCTGTTTATTTTATGTATCAAAAAATATAAAATCATTCTATGAGTAACTTATATAAAGGATTTAGATACTACTTCTCCATTCTAGTTGAGGCATAAAGATAATTATATATGTTGATATTTGTTAATTGAATCATCAATTTCGAAACATGTAATCATCAATTGGCACAGAGTATTTGGATAAAATTATTCTGTGTTTGTTTATTCTTAAAGCAAAATTAATATATTTCCATATGAAATTTGTTTTGATTTATCATATACAATATTGAGTAGTATTTAAAGCTAAAACATTGGTACTGCAGCTATAGATATCTCAATCAAAATCTATTTATAAAGGATTTAATGTTTCCTATTGAAATAAAAATTTAGATAAGAAAATTATCTCATTCAATCTTTGATATAGAGACTTTTCATTAAGGTGCTTTATAGGAATTAACTTAGTTGTTATGATTTTATAATAGTTTCATGATATTATCGATTTTATTAACTATGAAAAATTATATAATCTAGATAAATGCAACAAAATTAATGCTGGAATATCAATATTTAATATTATGCAATATATTTTAAATATTTATTTTGTATCAAAATCAAGTCTAGAACGAGTTATATGTTTTGAAAATATTTTTTCGTTAAAAATTTCAAAATACCGTTTAGAAATTAAAAAAAGAAGGGGATGAGCGATAAAGGGGAGCAGGGGAAGCAATCTTTATCATCCCTCACACAGGACTTCATCAACCTACTCAAGAGCTCGACCGACGCTGAGATAGAAATCTCGAAAGCATCTGAAATCCTCGATGCTTCCAAAAGAAGATTGTATGATGTAACTAATGTGTTGCAGGGAATAGGATTGGTCGAAAGATGCGGAAAGTCAAAGATAAAGTGGACAGCACGGAACACTAATTCAGAAATGCAAAATCTTCACAATGTCTTAAAGGACAGTGAGAGTGAACTACTACATATTAGCGCCTTTCTTGACGCACAGATAGAGGAACTTACGAACTCAGACATGTTTGCAAATCTGGGCTGGGTGACTGATCAAGACATACAGATGTGTAAGAAAGACAAGGGATCGAAGGTTTTCGCTCTAAAGGGTCCAGCGTCGTTAGTGGTACAAGTGGATGAGACTGATGATGGAACTTACAGAATGATTTGCCAATCAGAAGATCAACCAATTACTTGGACGCCAATAGGTCGTAACTAGTTAACTTGTGTTGTTTTTTTTGTGTTTGATAAATTTTATGTTTTTATTTGTTAATTTGAGCCAGATTTTAATCGATTTCAACTAAATAAATGTGTTATTGTGAATTTGCTTATTGAATTATGATTTTTCTAAGAAATTATATATATTAAAGATAGCTATACAGAACAATTTCATTAACATTTCTTTTTTAGAATTCAAATTTTGAGATTGGAGATCGAGATATGGTAAAATATCTTGAATATGAAAGTCTAGGCCATTTTTATTCTAATGATCATATCAATCATAAATTTGCAAAATATTTCGAATATATTTTGAAATCTACTTGTAAAACATTAGATTCTTTTAAAGCTATCATAGTATCTATGAATTTCACTATTACTAATCTATTATTAGAACATTTTATTGACTTTCGATATCTTTCATGATCTTTAGTAGATAGACATAGATATGCTAAGAAAACATATTCAGAAGGAGACAAATTATATAAATTATGATGTGTGATAAGAGTGTAAAGCCTAAAATATCTCAAATTAACAACAAATAGTGTGAAAACAAGCCATTACAAGAAAATTATGTTGAATCAGTACCAAGAGAAGACGATAGAACACATCACGCATCAATAATTTTGTAATTCGGTATTTGTGCCAATAAATTTCCATAATAAAAGAAATTTTTTTTGATAAAAACATAATCTATATACTATATAGATACCAAAAATACAAAAGTATGATTTTACAATAACGATTTTTCTAATAAAAATAAAATAAAAAATGGAGATTTCTGCACCAAAAGACTTTCAACACATTACACACATCGGACACGACTTCAAGTGGTCGATGGAGGACGGCACAGATGTCAGCCAGCTGTTCAAGCAGATAAGACAGATCGGTTCCGGTGGATTTGGCGATGTCTACGAAATGGAGCACATTCCAAGTGGAATCCACATGGCTGGAAAGTCCGTCAACGCCGAGAAGATGACGAAGACCAGCAAAACACACTTAGCACGTGAAGTTGACTTACTTAGAACAGTTATGTCTCCATTCACAGTACAATACTACGGCTCTATCGATTTCAACCACAACCCTATGATTCTGCTCGAATTCTGCGATCGTGGATCACTCCACGACATCATGCGCACGAAGAAAATCACATTCAATGAAGATCAAATATCTATCATTATGAAGGACATGATCACGGCCCTTTCAATCCTCCACAACCAATTCCGTGTCTTACACCACGATGTTAAGGCCGGCAACATTTTGATCAATAAAAATTGCCAACTTAAGCTGACAGACTTCGGTATCTCCAGGCAGTTCGGTTCTTCGTCACAGGCAAACACCCAGACAATTACAGGCACTCCTTATTGGATGGCACCCGAAATCATGAACAAAGAAAACTATGGATTCCCAGCAGACATCTGGTCACTCGGTATCACAGCAGTCGAGCTCGCAGAGGGCCAGCCACCGTATGCTGAGCTCCCGTACACACGCGCTTTAGTCGAAATTTCTACAAAAGGTTTCCCAGGATTCCGCCGTGGAAACAAATACACACAAGAGTTCGTCAACTTCGTTCACGAGTGCACAACGATGGATGCCGAGAAGAGGCCAAAGCCAAACGACTTACTCAAGCATCCGTTCATCAAGCGTGCAGAAAACCTCGATCGCCGCGCTTTGTTCATGGATGTCATTAGAGAGCCGATCGATTTCAAGCTCTTGCTCAACGATGAAGAGGAAGAATACGAGTACGCTTCTATGGATGAGGAAGGAAAGGTTGAGAAGGGCGATGAAGATTCAATCAATGGCGGAATGTCAAAAATGCGCGCTACACGCGTTTTACAGAGATATACACAAGATGTCGAGATTGTCGAAAGACCGATAGCGAAGGCGCCAGAGCCAAAGAGCCATCTCTTCGGTGAGTTACCTCCAGCAATCAGGAACCATCCTGTGATGGTGTGGATCGATTCAAACCAGTTCTTAGCTATTTGCATCTCCTTCGCCATCATTTTACTCGGAGAAAGGATTTTCGGGCCGTCTGCAACAGTTTTCATTCTTTTCCTTGTGGTTTCTGGTCTCTTATACGCAAAGAAATTACTTCAATAGATTATATGTGATATTTTTAAAATCTTTTTTCTATTTCATGAAATATGATCTTATTTAAAATAAACTTAATCACAATATAGAAATCAAATCTTAATAATGATAATTATATTAACAATGTTCAAAAATTGATTTTATGTTTAAAAAGTTTAAATTTGATTATTTAAAATGAGTTTCGAAGATAACTTATCATGCTTTAATAATTGTATGCATTACATATATGAAATCACATGAAATTCAGTTTATAACTTTGATATTTAAAAGAATATTTTAAAAAATTATTGATATATAGTTACAACATAAATTTTATCCAAACAAAACAAATACAATGCATATATAAAGAGTAAGAAAACAATGATAATAAACTTATATACGATATTCAAAATCGAAATAATATCATGTAAAATTATTCCATTTCAGCCTTAATAACATCGATAAGAGATGTAATCTCCTGAAGCATGTCTGTTAAAGTTGATCTTATCTTTGTTGATCTTTTTTGAAACGCTTCATGATCTAATTTACTTTGTTCCCAAACTTCATTCGAGTCATTGATATACTCAAGTAAGTTCTGTAATTCAGATCCTTCTTTAATTTGAGATTCAAAGAAATCTTGATTTTGTTCAATTAAAGCGTTGATTTCATCAATTTCTTTGTTTGCTTCTTCTAGCTTTTCTTGCATATCTTTAACAGCTTGATTTTGTGATTTATATTGATTTGAGCAATTATTGATTTCTTCTTGAAGATTATCAGCATCCTTTTGCTTCTCAGCGAGTTCCTTTTCGTATTGCTCTCTTTCAGCAACTTTTTTATCGATTTCTTCTAATTCGACGAGAATTGACGCGATTTTTGAGTCTAGAAGTCTAATGTTCTTTTCACGTTTTGAATTTCGTATTTTCTGTGATTTAAGCGTTTCTGTAAGTTCTTTTTCTTGATTTTCAAAGGTTCGAATATCAATTTCTTGAACAGGAGCAACTGGCGCAATTCCTTTCAATCTTACGAGTTCCAGTTCTGCCTGCCGTGCCTTTTCTGTCTCTAATGAGAGCTGTGCTTCAAGAATTTCAATTTGATTTTCTTGATCCATCGCATTTAGCATTGATCTCTTTTCAGACTCGCTGACATCACCGAACTTAAGCGCAAATGCATCGTTAATCAAATCAAGCTCTATTTCTCCTCTTTGTATTGAAGTATTTAACTGCTCGAGCTCCATTCTTCCTTCATCTATCTCGTTCCTTAGTTTTAACTCTGCTTCTTTCAGTTTTTCGATTTTAACTTTAAGATCTGCAATCTTTTCTGTTGCCATTGTTTAAAATTTAAAACTGACAAAAAATATTTTGCCATATGACATTTTACAAAATTTTACATATCAAAATTTCATAAGGAATCTTTTGATATTTAAATCTATTTCTAAAATGATTTAGCTAATTTCAAATATAATCATATCATCACCACAGTCATTAGTTTCGAATGTACAACAAGATAGCATTTAACATTAAGATTCCAATTATTATACGAAATTGCGTTGATAAAAGTGAAATTAAGAAAAGTTAAAATGTATTTACTATTCGTGATGTTTTCTTTGCGTAAAACACATGAAAAATCAAGAATAAAATTCCTCAGCAGATGCGGCATTTCTTCTTGAGATCGGATTCAACTTCTGTTGGCTTCATATCTGGATACTTGTTTAGGAAAAGCTGTGTTGTTGCTTCATTGCCGAGATCGAATGCCTTGAGTCCATCCTCGTTCATGATGTTAAGGTCAACGCTTTCTTGGTTGAGGAGGAAAGCAACGATTTCGCCTTGATTCTTGAGAGCAGCGAGATGAAGTGGAGTGTTTCCTTTTCCATTCTGGACATTAGCATTGACTCCCTTCTTGATTAAGAGAGATGTGATGTCGCAATAACCTTCTTGAGCTGAGTAATGGAGTGGTGTGTTGCCTTCTGAGTCTCTTGGCTCCTTTTCGATTCCTTCGAAGTTAAGAAGCTGTGTGGAGATGCCCATGTGGCCCTTCATTGCGGAAAGGTGTAATGGTGTCCAGCCGCTGTTTGTTCTTGCGTTCACTGAGATTCCTTCCAATGAAAGAAGGAAGTTGACAATGGAATTATAGCCAAGCTTAGCGCCGAGATGGAGCGGTGTCATACCCCATTGCGCTGGGCAGTTGATGTCGATGGCCTTGAAGATGTACAAGAAGTATAAAATGCCTGTGTTACCCATTTCGGCAGCGAAGTGGCCGAGCTTATGACCGTTTCTATATGTAATATCGTGATCATGGCCCTTCTCTAAGCAGAATTGAAGTACTTTGAAGTTGTTGGACTTAGCGCATTGCTTCATAACTCTCTTGATTTCGTGTGGGAACTCTGGTGTCTTTTCGATGATCGGATAGAGATAATCGAAGATAGCGTCGTTCTTGAATTGAGCACAAACTCTTAAGCAGGCGTCTGTGTAATCATCGCGTTCGCGGACGAGCTTGAAGATCTCGAAATTCTGTCCATCGATGGCGTAGTGGATTGTGTGGTGCTTAGAAACAGATCCAAGCTTGTTAATTTGGGCGCCATTCTCCAACAAGAGTTTGAAGCACTTGATGGCTCCGTGGAAAGCAGCGTACTGCAAGACTGTTGGTCCTGAGTGTAAGAAAAGGGATGGCTCGAGTGGAAAGACAGGAATGATCATGTTTGGATCGAAACCTGCTGATGTGGCCTTTCTAATAGAGATGTATTGCTTTAGGGCTTCTTCGTGGTCAAACTTGAGGATATATTCAAGGGAGTTCTGCAAGCAGCCGTACTTGATGATTTCACTGTGAAGTTTGTAATTGTCAGCTCTTAAATCAGCGATCATCGGATAAAGTGGAAGAAGAAGCTGATTGATCCTGCCATCAGATTTCTTGACAGAGACAATCCTGTGGATCTGTTCTGCGAAGTCGCCTTCCATTGAATCCAATTGTGGTAAGAACAAGAAATATAAAATAAAAAGTTGGTTTGGTGAAAGTGTCTTCTCGTTCAACCACCTGCAAATATGAGTGGAGATGTCCGATAATGGAACTGCGCCATATTTGAAAGCCGAAGCCAAGAAGAAGAAAAGCGGAAGTTTGTCTGTGAATCTTGAGTCGTTGTCAGGAGAACGTGTGATGTATCTCATGAAGTGTGGCTTAAGCAAACTGAGCGAGTTAGCTGGATTTGCATTTTTGATGAAGAATGCGACCATTTGCGCGTATAAGTAGATCTTCGGTGGATGGTATTTCGCTGAAACGAAGATTGTTTCGACGAGAATAGCAACCAAATTCTTATTTGTTGCAAAAATCGAATTTAAAATTGCGTTTTGTGTCGCTTCGATGTTCGATTCGTCGACCTTTGTCATCATATCCTGCAACTGAATGCAGATGCGGGCGTTCTCTGCGGCCTCGGGACTCAATAAAACACGTGGTTGACCAGACATTTGTTTTTCGATAATTAAAAGTGAAATTTTTTTTGAAACGATGAAAAATTGAGAAATAATCGTAAAAATAAAATTGTCAGATTTTCTTGAAAATGTTTTATTCCTTTAACCGAGAATCACTGTATGCACAAGGAAAATCGATTTAATTATTTTGACATGTAATATACTCTTTTGACAGACTTAACCTTAGATGTCAAATTTTTGTAACACCATTTTTTTCTATTTCACATAATATTCATCTGCAGAATAAAAATCAATTTTATGATTTTTGTCATGTAATATTCACATTTGCCAATTTTTGTTTATAAAAACCAATTCTGGGCACTCTGAAAGGTTGCGTGATTCTGTAATTCTGATAGGCTCCAACAGCCACTCGAATGTTGAATCAGAATGATCTATTTAGTGCAATCACAAAGAAGAGGTTCTTTTGAAGGTTTCTAAGAGTGAATATAATGATGAATAAGTTAACATAATAGAAGCAATAGATTTTGCGCACTATATACATTAAAGAAACATCAATCAAATGAAATATTTAATAATTTTTTTTAAATTCAAAAGTGTATTCAATTGGGGATGTTTTATATCATCTTTACATCTTCTCTATATGATCATCTTAACTTATACACTATTTATTATCAAAGATCTCAAATTGAATAACAAAAAGTTACAATTATACAGAACAGAAATAAATTTACATGAACAACATATATGAATAGGCCAGAGAATACTAGCCAGTCCTAATATATATGATAAATTCTAAAGATTCTCAAAGATACTTGAAAGAGAAAGTACTTGTTTGATAGGCATCAGTTGGATAAGCGAAATCTGATTCGCTTTTCAGGGCTGAGTAATCAAACGAATCGAAGTTATAATTGTAGTCGGATTGATTGAATTGGAATTGTGGCTCCATAGACATACCAATATCATAAGCATTATCTATCGTGAACTCATCAAATGATGTTGCTTCTGGCTCTGGGTACTGGAAGTCTAATGTTGGAAGAGGAGACTGTGAAACTTGTTTCTTTGGTGTGATTACTGGTTCCTGATTAGCGTCAGTCTTTTCTATATCAGACATTGAACCATTGATACTGCGTCTAATCGTCCACTGGCGGCTTTCTGAGAAGTTTCCCTTCAAAAATGGAATAATTTCATGAAGAGCATTATCATTATTCTTGAATGGTAATGTTTCGTATCCCATCTTAGAGAAAGCTCCATTGATTGTAGATTTACTCTTTCCAAGTAAAATTCGAAGCTGTCTTGTGTTAATCGCGATATCATCACCAAGCCAGCAAACTCCACATACGAGGAATCTCTTCCAGTCATTGGAATCGCCCTTGATGCAGAATGTTTTGATTTGCGAGAGCATATCTTGGAATGTTACGATGCGCTTATTCCTGTTGTAGCGATGGTCGGGTGCTGCAAGGACGCCCTGGAGCTCCATGTAAGCAGCCTTATCTTCTTCTGAAAGAAGGTTCATGAAGAGAGGTGTTTTGTCGTTGGATTCGTTCTCCATATTGAAAAATGAGATGATAAGAAATTTTTCAAATTTTTCCAGACGAAAATTTTACATAAATCGCTTGAAAATATATGCTATTCAGGACATTCTAATGCTATATTTCAAGTTTTGGCGAATTTGAGGGAAATATTCGGGAAATTGGATTTTCGTTTAATTATTTTGTTTTTAGCATTCATATACAATTATTTACAAGTTTCGCTAATTAAATCAACTTTATTCAATTTGATAATACATATAGTTATAATAGAGTATGGTATATCCAGAAATCCACAAATCCTCTCAATTTATAATCAAAAGATTATATAATCGTATTTTTTCGCAAAATATAGAAAATACGTTTTGCAATCATTTCACAAAATTTTATGATCACCATAATTGAAAGGATTTGTAAACAAATACGATTTTGACATGTAAACTCGATAATTATCAAATTCAATTTTTATTTCAGGTGAATTTCAGTGAGAAAACAAGCATCTGACCAAACGACTCAACTAGATACGATTCAGTTAATGCTATATTTTGTTATTTTCTCTGGTTTTGCCATAAATTCTCCATGTTTTTTATTGCATTATTTGACATTATGACACTTTACGCTTTTCAACAATTGGCTGTCAGAAAAAGTCAAAAATTTTAGGTTCCCGATGAAAATTGACTGCCACACTCTTATCTCTTTAGTTATGACTTAAATGATGAAAAAGCACTTAATTTGCAATAGCAGCAACACTCCTGATAAATCATATCATTGTAAATTTGCGATTATCAAATTATCTCAATATCTCCAATGCTAACCTCATGGTAAGTTTGCCATATTCATAGAAATCACGCATAAATGATAAATCCAGTGTGTTTTTATCATCTCTCAGATTTGATTTTCGTTCACACATCAATAAAGACAATGCTCTAAAACTATGCTAAATTATAGCTTATGTTAGTCATGTGTTGGCAGTGTGCCATATTGTAATGATGATTTTATCCAAATTTTCAGAGATATTACTCGGATACATAAAACTTGATTTCATCATGTTGGAATAAATACATCTCATATACCTTTTGAATGTCTGAAGAGTTGAATCTTAAACAAAGAAATTTTAGAGTTTATAATCTTTGATATGTCATAGAAAAAACGAGTTATTGCAAAATTGTCATTAGAAATCATGTAAGTAAAAGGCATATATTATATATACACTGTGAATTAACATCAATTCAGTTTAGAAAACGTAATAATAAAATAACTTTATTATTTTATCAAATTCCAAGAAAAGACCGTTAATTAATGACTGATCGATTTAATAAGGCAAAAAATCGCCTCGTATCACACGAGCAAGTGGTACAGAAGGAGAGAACCCTTAAAAAACAGCTTATTACTCTTTTGCCTGACGAAACAGTTGTTGTTCCAAAAATTGGTGAATGGGTTTTATCACGTCCTGTCACTCCAGAGACAGGAGATGTCCCAAAACTCAAACTACAGAAGACAGGTACACAAAAGAACGTCACTTCTAAAGCGCCAGTCGCCCCTTCACCGAAAAAAACCGGAAGAGGAACTGCTCTTGGATATAACTTCAATCCGAATCCTACAGCACGTCCAAAAACAGTGTTAGAAGCTCCTTATCATCTCAAACCTCCAAAATCAATTATTGAAAATTCAGGAAGAACAACATCGCGTTTAAATTATCCACCAGGCACTGTTACAACAGATTTGGATGCAATCGAGCATTCTAAGTTTAGACAGGCACCAAAAGCTTTGCCTCCAATCTCCGAGAGATCTACAGAAGATCTTGAGCCGACATTTTTGCCTCTCGAATACTTCGATGACTCAACTTACGAAGAATTTCCGATCGAGGACCTCATGAAAACGCCTCAGGCATTCTCAAGATATCAAGAACTCAATGGAGAGTCATATTGGGCGCGCTGCACAGTTCTCAAAATGGAGCCTGACACAGGATTGTTCGTCATCGAATGGCAAGGATCGAAAAAACGCAAAAAAGTTGCACGTTTTAATTTACGATTTGAGTGCGAGAATGAAAAGAAGTTCCAGTTGAGAGTTGAGGCTGCGAGAAGGAGATGCAGACTCTTTGAAACGGAATTCCGTTTTCACAATCGTGTTCAACAAATGTCAACAGAAGGACTTCCAGAATTGTCAGAGGAAGACATGGATGACATCACGAACATCATGAATATCGACAATGTTAAGTTATACGAAAAATTACAGAAAGAATTATTCGAAGAAGTCAAACAGAACTTCAAATACATCAACAACAAACTCGATTTCGAATACAACATCAAATTAAATCCATTAATTCCAAATCGCGATGAATTTATGCAATTATTCAATGACCCGCCACCAGCGCCTGAATACGGTCTCGTTTGCTATCCAAAAATTAACTTCAACGAATTACACACGAAATTAAATGGAATTCATCTTTACGGAAATGTCAACATTTTAAATGGTGTCAAATTCATCTGGAAGACATTCCAAGATTCCATAAACGTAACATTCCTTATCGACGGACTTCCAAACACATGCAGTCTCGATGAATTTATGAGTGTCGAATTCCAACAACTCGAAAGTACAGCCAAAACATTCAAATCAACAATGCAAGAAACTCTCGAAAGCTCGATTGGTGCAACAATCAATGATGAAATCGGCGCTAAGAACACTTATGAAAAAGCAAAATTCGAAAAAATGGTCACGCTCGTCACACACATGCTTCACACAGTTTTACTCACTATTGTCGATAACACAGTTAAGAAGTATTTGTCTTTGTTCACGAAATACACTCAAAGTGATAATTCAACGCTCAAACCACAATTTTTCGTCGAATTGATATTGGATGATGAGAAACATATTTCTCTTTTGCCAAGCATCGATGCTTTCCATGAGCAGTTCATTGGATTGCTTCAATCTCTCGAAAGCACAGTGAACAATCTTCCAATCATTAATCTTCCTTCTGTCGAAGTTGATTCATCGAATGTTTCATTCGCAGACTGCGGTCAACTTATTCAAGCGACGAGATCGAACATCGAGGAGCCACTCAAAGAGCTTTTCAGCAGTCTCGAGAAGTTCTTGGACCAGTTCAGGAACGTCGAGAATACTCTCGCTCTCGATCCATCTGGTTTCGCAAAGCAATTCGATCCAGACGGCAAAGAACCACTCGAAAAGTACAGAAAGCAACTTGATGAATTCGGAAAAGTCATGGATATATTGCAGAACCAGTTGAATCCTCAATACACGATTGGCCCATTCTACATCAAGTGCGAGCACTTCAAGGAGCAGTCTATTTATCACACGAAGGCTCTCATCATTGCACTCCTCGAGCACATGAAGGAATTCGCCATCTGCGATATCAAGGGACTTCAACAAGAATTCAACAACATCAACGAGCGCATTTCTATCACTCCGAAGACACCAGAAGAGCTCGAAAAGCTCAAGATTTTCATGGACAACGTTCTCGAGACAACAAAGGAGCGTCACAGGAAGATGAACACAACAATGGAAAGATTCACATTCCTTGAAGAGTTCAAGTACACAGTCTCAGATCAGGAACTCAAGGAGAAGTACAAGACACTCCAGATGCCACACAAGCTGTCCATGCTCATTGATGAGACAGAAACAAAGTTGTCTGTCGAGAGAATTCGTATGGTCAGAGAACTCAGAAAGAACCAGAACAAGCTCGAGTCCGATGTTATGGCGATCACAGAGCTTCTTCCAAACATCGTCTCCAAATATCAGGATCTCGAGATGACAGTCGAAGCTGCAGATCAGGTCAACGAGATCCAGGCAAAGCTCGTTGAGTTCAAGAATCAACAGGATACATACAACAGACACGAGAAGATCTTCAACTACGAACCAGGCACTTGCAGAATTTTGTCGAAGGTTATCGAAGAGTTCCAGCCATTGCATATGCTTTGGAACTTGGCTGCGGATTGGCTGAACCAGAGCACATCATGGCTCGATGAACCATTCCCACGTATTAAGCCAGATCAGATATCTCAATTCATGAACCAAGCAACGAAGAAGATTGCCCGTCTGAAGAAGGAATTAGTCAACCATCCAACACTCATCGAGAAGGTTTTGTTACCACTTTCAGAGCAGATCGACAACTTCAAGCAGAGTCTTCCACTCATCACGAAGCTCAGACACCCAGGTATCAAGACAAAGCACTGGGAACAGATCTCAGAAATTGTGGGCTTCAAGGTCTTCTCTTCCACAGAGATGACATTGCAGAACTTCCTCGACTACGATCTTGGACGATGGCAGGTTCAAATCTTCGAGATTGCTGCTGTCGCTGCACAGGAATACAACATTGAATCTTCCCTCGATCAGATGGACAGCGAATTGCAGACAAAGAAGTTCGAGACATCGATTTTCAGAGATACCGGATCATACATCGTCACAGGTGCAGATGATCTCATCTCTACAATCGACGATCAGCTTGTTACAACACAGACACTTCTTACATCTCCATTCATTGCTCCATGCAAGAAGCGTGCAACTGAGAATCTTGAATTCCTCAGGAAGTGCCACCAGATCCTCGATGCTTGGGTCGAATGCCAGCGTGGATGGCTCTATTTGCAGCCAATCTTCACTGGAACGTCAATCCAGCAGAAGCTTCACAGAGAAGCTCGTGATTGGAACACTATTGACAAGAGCTGGACGTCAATCATGACACAGACTCATACTCACCCAGAGTTCCAGACAGTCATGCACAGAGATCATCTTCTCGAGGACTTCCAGGAGAACAACAAGCTTCTCGACTCTATCACACAAGGATTGAACCAATATCTCGAAGCAAAGAGACTCGGATTCCCAAGATTCTTCTTCCTTTCGAACGATGAACTTATCTCCATTCTTTCACATACAAAGGACTTCGATCAGATCCAGAAGTCCATGAACAAGCTCTTCGAGTATGTCAATACGATCACTGTCGATGAAGATATGATGATCACAGCAATGAACGACGATGGATTGGAGTCAGTGAAGCTTGTCAATCATATCGACGGTGATACACCAGAAGTCGAAGACTGGCTCAATGCATTTGAGGATGAAATGCGTAACACACTCAAGGAGAGTATCACCAATGCTCTTCCAGCAGCAAAGAAGAAGAAGCGCGAGGTCTGGATCAACGAATTCCCAGCCCAAGTCATCCTTATTGCAAACCAGATCATGTGGACACAACAAGCCACAGATGTTTTGTCACAGCAAAAGCTTAGAGGTCTCAAAGTTCTTCAAACGAAGTTCATCGAAGGACTTGAAGCCCTCACAGCCATTATCAGACAGCCACTCTCACTCAGCACGCGTCAAGTTATTTCGTGCCTTCTCATTTTGGAAGTTCACAACAGAGATATCATCACAGACCTCATCAAGCAAGAAGTCGTTGATGTTGAGAGCTTCAAGTGGATCCAGCAGTTGAGATACTACTTCGAAGACAACACAGTCATCGTTAAGTCCATCAACAACACTTACGAGTACTCCTACGAATACGCAGGTAACTCAGCAAGACTTGTCATCACACCGCTTACAGATAGATGTTACCAGACGCTTCTCGCTGCCTTCAAGCAGAACATGAGCGGTGCTCCATCAGGTCCAGCAGGTACAGGTAAGACAGAAACAGTCAGAGACTGCGCTAAAGCTTTGGGAAGAGCTTGCGTCGTCTACAACTGCTCAGAAGAAGTTACTCCAGAACAGATGTCTCAGTTCTTTGCTGGTCTCGCTAGCAGTGGTTCATGGTCTTGCTTCGATGAATTCAACCGTATCAACATCGAAGTTCTTTCAGTTATCGCTCAACAAGTCAGAACAATCCAGAACGCAATCAGCTCAAATGTAGAAACATTCCAACTCGACGCGAGAACATTAAAGTTGAATGTCAACGCTGCCATTTGCATCACAATGAACCCAGGTTACGCTGGCAGAACAGAACTTCCAGATAACCTAAAGGCACTCTTCAGACCATGCGCTATGATGGTTCCTGACTTCGTATTCATTTCTGAAATCCTTTTGTTCTCTGGCGGTTTCGCTTCAGCTTCTGCATTATCCGTCAAACTTGTTGCATTGTTCGATATCTGCAGAAAGCAACTTTCAAACGCTCACCACTACGATTGGGGTCTCAGAGCCATGAAAGCCATTCTCACAACAGCAGGCAAGTCCAAGCGTGCAAATCTCGAAGCTTACGAAGCTCTTTTGCTCGTCAACTCCATCAGAGATTGCACAGTTCCAAGACTTGTTAAGGTCGATGTTCCTCTATTCGAAGGTATCATCCACGATGTCTTCCCAGATGTCGATGCTAAGAAGGAGATCCCAATGACACTCAAGGATGCTCTCATAAAGGGATTCCAGAACATGAACATGGTTCCACTCCCATCATTCCTCACGAAGTGCAACGAAATCTACGAGACAACAGTTGTTAGACACGGTCTCATGCTTGTCGGTGGTGCGATGTCCGGCAAGACAACATGCAGAACGGCACTCAAGGCAGCCATGGACATGATCGCAAAAGAAAACAAGGACTGTAAGAAGGTCCACGTAGATTTGCTTAACCCGAAGTCAATTTCCATCCCGGAGCTTTATGGTCTTTTCGATCCAGTTACAACTGGATGGTCAGATGGTGTTCTCTCCAACTTCATCAGAACGGAATCAATGTCCGAGCCAACAGAGTGGAAGTGGATTGTCGTTGATGGTCCAGTCGACTCTCTTTGGATCGAAACAATGAACTCACTTCTCGATGATAACAAAGTTCTTTGTTTGTCAAACAACGAGCGTATTTCACTCGGTGCGCACGTCAAGATGATGTTCGAAGTCGACGATCTTTCACAAGCTTCCCCAGCTACAGTTTCACGTTGCGGTATGATCTTCTTCGACCAATCTCAACTTGAATGGACAGCAATCACACAATCCTGGATCCAGCAGCTCCCAGAGAAGCTTCAGGATCTTGGCACATTCCTCAACGGACTCTTCGAGAAGTACATTCCACCAATGATTCAGTTTATCGAAGTTGATGCACAAATCGCAATTGGTTCTAACCCAATGTTTGTTGTTGAGAACTTCTTGAGAATCCTCACATGTTTCCTCGATGTCATCAGAGAACCTGTTGAACAGCGCTCAGCTGACGATGATGAACTCATCAAGGTCGATCCATTAGATCACAAGAGCTACTTCTCACCATTTGCTAACAATGGCGCTGACACATTCGGATACTTCGAGACATCAGACGAACTCCAGACACACTTCCACAGAGTTGTTCTCTTCGCACTCGTTTGGTCTTTCGGCGCTGTCATTAATGACAACTCCAGATCAATCTTCGATAAATTCATCCGTGGAAAGGCAGACGAATTCTCTCCAACACAGTTCCCACAGAAGAACACCTGCTACGACTGCTATGTCGATTTCGCACACAACCAATGGATGCCTTGGTGCGACGGCCAGACAGGCATCAGCATCACAGCAAACAAGCCAATCGAGCAACAACTCGTTCCAACGAACGAATCCGCAGCGATGACATTCATCAGCAGACTTTTGGTCCAGCATGGATTCCATACATTGCTTCATGGTCCAGAGACATCAAAGTCTCTTGTTATCAACACATTGATGCACAATATCTTGGGCAAGAGTTACGATTGCAGAAATCTTCCTCTCGCAAACTGCTCCACAACGCAGAACGTCCTGAAGACACTCAGATCATTCATGCACAAGCATCACGGCGTATTCGGACCTCTCACAAACATGCATCTCGTCATCTTCCTCGACAACATTAACTCCGTCAAGCCAGAGATCTACGGCGCACAGCCGCCTCTGGAGTTGATCAGACAGATGCTTGATTCTGGTGGTTGGTACAACACATCAAATATTGAGTTCCAGCGCGTTGCAGATACAACACTTGTCTCCGCAATGGGTCCAGAGGGTGGCGGTTTGTTCTCCATCCCACACAGACTCTTGAGACACTTCTACTTCATGCACGTGCCTAAGTACAAACGTGCGTCAATGGCAACAATCATCAACACTCTTGTCACTCAGAAACTCGTTAAGTATGTTGCAAGTATCCAAGAACTCGCTAGACCAACAGCTGCTGCTTGCCTTGACATCTATGAGAGCTGCACAAAGAACTTGCTTCCGATTCCATCAAAGCTTCACTACATTTTCTCATTGAGGAACATCATCAGAGTCATCAAAGGTATGTTCATGGTTCCAGTTAACGATTGCAACACAGACAACATCTTCATCAGATCGTGGCACCACGAAATGTGCAGAGAATTCCTCGATAGATTCAACACACAGAAGGATAGATTCTGGTTCCTTCAGGCGCTCTCTGAGACAACATCGAAGCACTTCCACCACACAATTGAATCACTTTGCCTAGCAAAGGTTGCTTACTTCAACAACTTCTCCGACAAGTCCGGCGTTTACAGAGAAAGCAGACTCAAGCCAGAAGAACTTCTTGGCGTATGCAAAGATGTTCTTGATGAGCACAACAGAGAATCATCAAAGCAACTTGATATCGTTCTCTTCTCTGAAGCAGTTGATCACATTTCCAGCCTCACGAGAATCCTCGGAATGCCACGTGGCCACGCAATGCTTGTCGGTGTTAAGTCTTCTGGTAGAAAGAGCTTGGCACATCTCGCTCTTCACATGCAGGGCATGGAAATCTTCGAAATCGCCATCACGAGATCCTATAACTTCACTGAATGGAGAGAAGACATTAAGAAGCTCATGATGAACATGGGTATTAACGATACGCCAACAGGATTCATCATTTCTGATGTCCAGATCGTTGGCAGCTTCCAGCTTGAGGATATCTCCAACTTGCTCATCGACGGTATTATCCAGAACTTGTTTGAGCGTGAAGAAATCGAAAAGATCAAAGCTGACCTTATTGTGAAGGAGATGTTGACAGAAGAAGATCCATGGAAGCTATTCATCGATCGTGTGAAGAAGCATCTCCACATCATCCTTGTTTTCTCGCCATACGGTCAATGCTTCAGAGAGTCTATGCTCGCGTATCCATCTCTCAGAACAGAAGTTACAATCGACTGGTACATGCCATGGTCCAATGAAGCTCTCGAGAGTGTCGGTAGAGCATCGCTTTCTCACGGATCTCTTGCTGGCTCAAGTTATATCCAGAGCGTTGTCAACGTTTGCGTTAGGATTCACAAGAGCGTCGAAGAAGCGGCACAGGAGTTCCTTTCGGAGACAAAGAGATTCACAGCAGTCACTCCTTCAAGATACTTCGAACTCATTAACACATTCAACACATTCCTCGTTAGTCAGACAGAGAAGAACAATGAGCTCATCACTAAGTACACGAATGGTGTCGACAAGATCGAAACAACACGCAACCAGATCCAAGGACTCTCGCAGCAACTCGACAGAGATATTCCAATTCTCGAGAAGAAGCAGGCGGAAGTCGAAGAGATGCTTAAGGATCTCGGAGCGAAGCAGAAGGATGTCGAAAAGATCAGAGAGGACGTCAAGAAGCAATCAGATCTTGCTGAACAAGAGGCTGCAGAAGCAACAAGAACTAACGATATTGCTCAAGCAGAAGTTGAGAAAGCTCAGCCACTTCTTGATAGCGCTATCGAAGCTGTCGATAAGATCGATAACAACTCGCTTTCCAACATTAAAACACTAAAGTCAATCAGCCCGGCTCTCAGAGAAACATTCGAAGCCATTTGTATCATATTCGGTCGAAGACCGAGGAAGGTTGAAGGCCCAACACCAGGCTCGAAGATTGATGACTACTGGCCAGAGACTCTTTCACTCCTTGCTGACTCCAACTTCGTCAAGAAGGTCAAAGGCTTCCAACCAGACACGATGACGAAAGATACCATCTCCAAGCTCGCTAAATACGTTCCAAGGAGCCAGAAGGAGCGTGACGAGAAACTCGCTGCTGCTCAGAGTGGATATGCTGCTGTCGGTAACCTCTACAGATGGGTCTGCGCGAGCTATCAGTATTGGTTCGTTTGGCAGGACATTTTGCCACTTAAGAAGGCAGCTGAAGAGGCACAACAGAAGCTTGACGCAAGCATGGCTGCTCTCGCTGCTTCAAGAGCTAAACTGAAGGAAGTCGAAGATAAACTCGCTGATCTCGTTAACAGCGTCGAACTCAAGAAGGCAGATGCGAAGAAACTTGCCGACACAGTCGCAGATACACAGCTTAGATTAGATCGTGCCAAGAAGATCATGAGCGGCCTCAGTGGTGAAACAAAGCGTTGGGGTGAAACAGCAGGGAACCTTCAATCACATGCAGGATTCATGATGGGAGATTCACTTCTCATCGCTGGTTCTCTCACTCATCTTGGCGCATTTTCTCCACTCTACAGAACGAAGCTCCTCGAGAAGTGGAAGAATGTTTTGACTGTCGAGAATATCATCTACACAAAGAACTTCACTATCACAAATTCTCTAGGAACTGAATCAGTTATCAGAGATTGGGTTGTCAAAGGCCTCCCGAACGATACACACTCAATTGAAAACGCTCTCGTCATCCATTCACATAAAGTTTCTTATCCACTTTTGATCGATCCACAGCTTTCCGGAACAAAGTGGCTCAGAGCAATTATGGGAGATCAGCTCAAAGTTCTCAGATTCGACCAAGCAAACTTCTTGCAGCAACTCAAGGTTTGCATCACTGTTGGTGCTCCTGTTTTAATCGAAAATGTCGGCCTCAAGATGGATCCATTGATCGAGCCAATCTTGAGCCGTGAACAAGTGATGATTGATGGCCAGAAGAGAATCACTATCGGTGGTGAATCTGTTGCTTACAATGATAACTTCAGACTCTTCATTTCCACAAAGTATCCGAACCCGCACTATTCACCGGAAGTTTGCTCTCAAGTTACATTGATCAACTTTACAACAACACTCGAAGGACTTTCAGATCTTTTGATGAACAATCTAATCGAAGTCGAACGTGAAGATCTCGATGGAAAGCGCCTTCAGCTCATGGAAGAGCAAGCAGAAAACACAAGAAGACTCAAAGAAGTCGAAGAAGAAATTCTTCAGATCGTTTCCAACGCAGGCACCGACATTTTGTCTGATGATGCAGCTATCAAGACACTCCAGAACGTCCAAAAAACATCCAGAGATATTGCTGCGCAAATGGCTGCTGCAGAGTCCACAGAGAAGCAGATTGCAGAGTTCAGAAACACATTCTCTCCTGTTTCTCAACGTGCTGCTTTGCTTTACTTCTGCGCTTCAGACTTCTCCGTCGTTGACCCAATGTATCAATTCTCTCTCAAGTGGTTTGTCAATATCTTCAAGAATGCCGTTCATTCAGCGGAACACCCACAAGATGTTGAACGCCGCATTGATGCTTTCAACAATGCTGTTGCAACAAAGTTCTATCAGAATGTCACATTCTCATTGTTTGCTCGTCACAAGTTGTTGTTCTCAACATTGATGGCAACGAGAATCTTACTCTCAGAGAAGAAGATATCAACAAACGAGTTGGGATTCCTTCTACAGCCTGTTCCTCGTGATGAAGTTTCTCCTGCTGATTGGCTTCCACAGGATGTTTGGAGCTTTGTCAACGCTCTTCCGACATTATCTGACAAGTTCAAGGACTTCCCAGAGCATGTCAAGCGCAACTTGAACACATGGGAAAGTTACTACAGCTCCAACACTCCAGAAACGATGGAGATTCCTTACGATCAAGAGTTGACGCCATTCGAGAAACTATTGATCTTGAGAGTTTTCCATCTCCACAGAGTAAGAGAAGGACTGAGAATTTTCGTCAGCTCAACACTCGGCCAGAACTTCGTCACACCTCCACCGCTTAACCTCTCGAAGGTATTCAAGGAGTCATCTCCGCTTTCACCGCTCATCTTCATTATCACACCAGGTATCGATCCACAGGATGAAATCATTGGTGTCGCTCAATCGATGGAACTCGAGAGATACTTGAAGTCATACTCCCTCGGTCGTGGTAGAGGTGCAGGCGCAGAAGAACTCATTCAGGATGCTTCAGAGAGAGGCTTCTGGGTTCTCCTTCAGAACTGCCATCTTTCACTTTCTTGGATGCCTCGTTTGGAGCACATCATCGACAACTTTGATCCAGCGAAGGTCCACGACAGATTCAGGCTCTGCCTTGTCACAATGTCATCACCTGATTTCCCGATCGGTGTCCTTTACCAAAGCGCGAAGTTGATTTACGAAATTCCAAAGGGAATCAGAGAAAACATGATTAGAATCTACAGCGGTTTCAACGCAGATGACTTCAACGAGAACACAACTCCATCAGAGAGACAGCTCACGTTCCACCTTGCATTCTTCCACGCTGTCGTTCTTGAGAGATTGCAGTTCGGAAGCATCGGTTGGAACATTCCATACGAATTCAACCCATCAGACTTTGCCATCTCACTCCGCCACCTCAAGATGTTCCTTGGAGAGAGCAACGGCGGCGATGTTCCATTCGAAGCACTCTCTTACGTCATCGGTGAACTCAACTACGGTGGAAGAGTCACAGATAGATGGGACAGAAGAACACTTTTGTCACTTCTCCAGAGATTCTTCTCGGAGGAGATGAACAGACCAGACTTCACATTCGGTCAGCGCTATCCACACCCAGAGTACACGCAGACTCTCGACAAGTTCGATGCACTCATCAACAGCTGGCCAATCACAACAGAAGGTGAAGATGTCGGCCTTTCAAAGAACGCTTCAACAATCACAGCGAGAAACGACGCTCTTGGCATCTTCAACTCGCTCATTGAGATCCAGCCAACGCTCATTGCTCAAGGCGGCGAGATCTCAGAAGAGCAGTTCGCTATCAAGATGGTTGAGAACTTGATTTCTCAGGTTCCACATGACTTCAATGTCCACAACTTCACAAGGAAGTTCGACCTCACGGATACAATCAACACAGTCCTTCACCACGAAATATTGCTCTATAACAGACTTATGGCTGAAATCCGTAAGTCTCTCTCCACACTGCAGGATGGCTTGAACGGTTTAATTGTCATGAACGATTCCATGGAACTACTCAATCGCCGTATCCTTGCAAACAAGGTTCCAGAGCAGTGGCTTGATTACTCATTCCCATCTATTTTGTCATTGAGGCATTACATGGAAGACCTCAAGAAGAGAGTCGAGTTCTTGAGCCATTGGGTACAATACGGCCGCCCAACAGTTTTCATTCTTGGCGCATTCTTCCATCCAGAGGAGTTCCTCACTGCTGTTTTGCAGGTCTACGCGAGAAAGCACAGCGTTCCATTCGACACATTGTCATGGACAACGCGCATCATGAACGACACAAACAGCAGCAAGATCGCCGAAGAACCAGAAGACGGTATTTACGTCGAAGGACTTTATATCGAAGGCGCAAAGTGGGACATTTCATCGAAGTCATTAGTGGAGTGCAAGCAGAAGGAGCTCATCTCTATTTTACCACTTATTCACCTCTGCCCAACAAAGAACACCAGCGGCGTAGATCCGAAGTCCATCTACGAGTGTCCAATGTACAGAACACAGAACAGAGGAAGTGGTGCACTCGGTCTTCCTAACTACATCATGAGCCTTTATATCCCATCCAATGATATTCTTCCAGATCACTGGATTCAGCGCTCTGTTGCTGTATTTATCACTCTCGCAGTATAATTTTTTTTTATTTGTTATTGTAAAAATAATATTTGTTTTAATTTTGGTTATAACATGATCAAAAGAGAGTTTATATGGTTGTAGATATAGTGGAATGATTATGGAGTATATATTCCAAGTGATTTGACTGTATATCCTTTTTCGATTAATTTAGAAATGACTTGATCTAAAATCAGCTTATTTCTTGCATATACGTGGACTTGTCGAGATTTACCTGTTAAAATTGTTTCAGGAATATTAACAATTACATCATAATCGACTCTTATCGCATCTTTGTGGTGTCCTGATGCCCATTCCCTCTCTGTGCAGACATCTATCAGGACAAGATCGGAAACAGTGTTAAGCTCTTGAATTCCAGTTTTTCTATCAGTGAAAATTATGAAAACAACGACTGCGCCCGTCAAAAAACCAAGAGCATATATGAATAATTTCTTGATCTTTTGCATTTGTGGGTTTTCGAAGCGGCGACGAACCATTGGCCTCATTTTTACTATTTCTGCTCTGTAAACTATATTTTTGTCATGTAACTAAAAATCATATCCCTATATATTTTTTAACCCCCTTTTTTATATCAAGTTCTCATATCTTTCTAAATATTAAAAGTACACATTCTAGAAATAATGGTCCACAAACAAAATTACTAAAATTCATTACTTTATTAATTTTGAAAAATACCCAGATGTCCGACAAGATGCAAGTTCCCTTTAGGCTGGTAGAGCATCGGACAATAACGATTATTTCAGTTTGACCATGGCCAGCCACCTGGAGCCGATACAGATCATGAACAGTATTGAAAGTATACAATATACGCCTCCTGTTAGACATAATATCTATTGTCATGATTCAGCTCTGGTAGAAAAAATTTCAAATATTTTGAAATTTGCGAAAATAACAAAATAAAAATACAATTAGCAGAAATTGAAAAGAAAAGCAAAATATCATCATATACACAGTTAGTAATTAGATGTTCGCAGAAGCCACGTCTTCGCCGTGGCTTCTGCGAACATCTTTTTAAATATATTTACGACAGAATTAGTTTTACAAGTTAGGTTCCCCCCATATAGAAAATAAATTTTTGAATTTCTTACAAAACTAACGTTAAAATTTATTTTGTAATTCATGACTATATAAAATTTATTCAGTTTTAAAAAATAATTTATGACTAACTAACTAACTAATTAACTAAGAAAAGAAAGCGAAGGGCTTCGGCACTTCGTGCCTCAGGGCTGAAAGCCCGTTCGCCCACGCCCTAAAAGGCAAGGAATTTGGGGTAAGGAAATTTTGAAAATTAATTTTAGTGGTTATGAGAGAAATTTATTTGGATTTAAAAATAATTTATGACTAACTAACTAACTAAAAAAAGAAAGCGAAAAGAAATGAACACACACACATTGTGCACTCTGGCCAACTAAAGTTGGCCGCCGTGCACTGTTTCGCCTGTGTTTTTGTGTTTTTGGGGCTTCAATTTTAAGAAATTTGTGTTTTTAAAGGCTTGTTTGAGCAATTGTGGCTAAAAATAAAATTTAAAAATTGAAAATGGCAAAAATAGAATTTAAAAATTTGAATTTTGAATTTTGAATTTTAAAATTTTTGATTTGTTTTTGTGTTTTGCAT